>CM055119.1:164097552-164285052 GCA_029206835.1 Rana muscosa | reverse complement strand
ACTACAAGTCAGACTTTCTAATCACTTGGTCCTCGTGCTTGGTCTTTTGCTCTTTTCAATTCCCCTTGTGAATGCAAAAAATAAATGATGAGACTGGCGCAAATAATTACATACTAAGCCTGTTGCAAACAATTATATGCTGATTCTAATGCCAGTTATTATACGCAAACAATTAATTATTGTTCACATCCGCCTGGTAAATGTCAATGATATGCTTGGACTGGTGGACTGCCAAAAAAAAATCTTACTGATCCTCGCTCTGCATTAATATTCTCCTCTTCCATGTCTCCCCATCACTGGCTCCGCTGCTTTGAAACCAATACGTTTTCAGAGCAGATTAGACAATAAATTTGATGAGCCAAGCTTTTGGATACTGCGAGGGAAGGGAGCTGTCTAAACACCGACCTGAGTGAGCTCGTTTTTTCATTTGATTAATTTTATTTATTTAGAGAGCACCAGAGTATTGTCCAGCAGTTTACAGACAGAACGCGGATCTGCCCCAAAGGAGCTTAAAGTCTAATACCTATAAGCAATTAAGCCAATCTGGGAGGAAGCCTGAACTGTAGGCAATTTTATTTGGCTTTGGGATTGGTGCAGCCCCAGCAACTAGCATTTGCAAAATAAAAAGTCAGCAATGGTAGTCTCCATGTTTTTCTCTGGAAAGTTTTCCTTAACCACTTACCGCAAAATCACTTACCTGTACATCATTCTGATTCAAGTGGTTGTACCAGGGTGAAGCCTGCAGCTGCAGGTATCACCTCGTGCCATTTTTTTAGAGCCGACGGTCGGCTTTCTTGTGATAACAACCAGTGGCAGCTGGTGAAGTTTTAGGATGGAAGGGTGCCAGACCCCACCATTCCCTTTTGACCCCTCCACTTCTCATAAGCCCCACCCTTATAGAATCCACCCACTCTGTCTCCTGTATTCCGCATAGTGTCAGGAGTATTTAGCCCCAGCATCACAGGACAGAGTATACAGCCCCATAATTACAGGACAGAGTATACAGCTCAGCATCACAGGACAGAGTATATAGCTCAGCCTCAGAGATCAGGGTATACAGCTGAGCCTCACAGATCAGGATATACAGATCAGCCTCACAGATCATGGTATACAGCTCAGCCTCACAGATCAGGGTATACAGATCAGCCTCACAGATCAGGGTATATAGCTCAGCCTCACAGATCAGGGTATACAGATCAGCATGACACAGATCAGCATGACACAGATCAGGGTATATAGTTCAGCATGACACAGATCAGGGTATATAGCTCAGCATGACACAGGTCAGGGTATATAGTTCAGCATGACACAGATCATGGTATATAGCTCAGCATTACAGACCAGGGAATAAAGCTCAGCCTCACAGATTAGGGTATTCAGCTCAGCCCCACAGATCAGGGTATACAGCTCAGCATGACACAGATCAGGGTATATAGTTAAGCATGACACAGATTGGGTTATATAGCTCAGCATGACACAGATCAGGGTATACAGCTCAGCATGACACAGATCAGGGTATATAGTTAAGCATGACACAGATTGGGTTATATAGCTCAGCATGACACAGATCAGGGTATATAGTTCAGCATGACACAGTTCAGGGTATATAGCTCAGCATGACACAGATCAGGGTATATAGCTCAGCATGACACAGATCAGGGTATTTAGTTCAGCATGACACAGATCAGGGTATATAGTTAAGCATGACACAGATTGGGTTATATAGCTCAGCATGACACAGATCAGGGTATATAGTTCAGCATGACACAGATCAGGATATATAGCTTAGCTTGACACAGATCAGGGTATATAGCTCAGCATGACACAGATCAGGGTATATAGTTCAGCATGACACAGATCAGGGTATATAGTTCAGCATGACACAGTTCAGGGTATATAGCTCAGCATAACACAGATCAGGGTATATAGTTCAGCATGACACAGATCAGGGTATATAGCTCAGCATGACACAGATCAGGGTATATTGCTCAGCATGACACAGATTAGGGTATATTGCTCAGCATGACACAGATCAGAGTATACAGCTCAGCAGGTCAGCAGGGGCGGTCGGGGGCTCACAGCACTGACAGCCCCCCCTATTTTTCCCTCTTCTATTGTTCCCTCTAAATGTTTGATATGTGTCACTTGAATGACTGGGATACCGAGAATATCAGTCTGTCTCTGATGTTTTTCCTGGAGAGAAGTGTCTTCTTTGCTGCCTTTCTTGACACCAGGCCATCCTCCAAAAGTCTTCTCCTCACTGTGCATTAAGATGCACTCGCACCTGTCTGCTGCCATTTCTGAGCAAGCTCTGCACTGGTGGTGCCCCGATCCCGCAGCTGAATCAACTGTAGGAGATGGTCCTGGTGCTTGTTGGATTTTCTTGTAGCGCCCTGAAGCCTTCTTCACAAATGCAGTGGAAATTATTTTTATGGGATTAAGTTAATTTTCATGGCAAAGAGGGACTTTGAAATTAATTGCAATTCATCAGATCACTCTTCATAACATTCTGGAGTATATGCAAACTGCCATCATAAAAACCGAGGCAGCAGACTTTGTGAAAATTAATATTTGTGTAATTCTCAAAACTTTTGGCCAAAACTGTACTTTAATTGAAGGTGCTTGGATTTATTTCTGCAGCAGGTCAGGAACGACAGCCCTATTCTTCTCAATATAGGTTTTCTTAAGATAATTGAATGGTCATACACAATAGGTATCCAGGCTCTCTGTCCAGGGAAGCATAATTTCAATAGTATGCACGATACAATGACTCTTATGCATGATCCCATTAAACTCATGGGGTTGACCATGCACTGAAAACAGCCCATGGCCCAAGGTACAATTAATCCGTCACTGACTCCGCTAACAGGTTCCCTTTCAGGTCTCCTAACTGCCCTCCCCTGTGTGATCCAGTTAAGTCTCATCTTCTATCCTCTCACCAGCACTTAGAAAATGCAAGGTACATTTTGATTGGTCACCCTGGGCAATAACTCCATTAGCTTTGCTCCAGTTGGCATAATTCAGCCCCACTGAGCCAAAACAATATAAAAAAAGGACAAAAAAGTACAGATCTATTGCATTCTTTTATTTTTAATCACATCATCTCCGAGATTATAATAAGCATCGTGTGTAATTATTCTCATTGTTCGCAATGTAAGTAGGGCAAGAACAAGCAAGGCTCCTCTGCCTGCCCTTATTGTTGTTATCGTGAATCAAAATAGTGTGAACCTCTTAGGAAAACCTCGCAGAAGTGGGTCAGAAAAAAACGGTCTCATTACATCTCCTCGTATGAATGTTGATTTTGCCACCCAGAACAGGGAGCGTAAAATCAGCTCAGTGCCAAAAACAGCCTCCTCGTAGACGTCTTGCAGGCTATTCAGGTCAACAGCGAGGACATGAGGATGGTACGGCAGCTCCGGCCTGCCCCATAAGCCCTCTGCGCTGAACGTGGAGGGTCTTGTGAGGGTCTCCTGCTGCCAATGAAGGTTTTGCCATCTAGGCGCTCAGCCTGTCGTGTGTATTGGGAGGAAAGGAATCTCATTGCTAAATCCACACTCCAAATGAAGAGGAAGGGAGGTGGGGGGGACACTCAAGATTTCATCAACTCACACATATTCGTATCATTCACATCCCTTCTCATGGGAAGCCGGTCTTCTATGGAAGAATCTTAGTTTTTTTTTTTGATTAATGAGGTCAGCGAAGAATGCTTTGGGATTTGCATCTTTCCCAAATCCGGCCTTTTTTTCCACTTAATTTGCTGACACGTCTCTTGACTGATGCCTTGATTGGGGAAGAAGAAAGGTGGGGGGGGGGGGAAGGAGGAAGGTGGGGGTGACGGACATGCTGCTACACACCCTACAGCAGCACAAATATTCCTCAAAGTCTATCCGGTTCCCTTTATAGAAGGACTTTGGTCTAATTAGGAAGCAGTATAGCGTTCTGAAATGAGAAATGAAAATTGCTATATTCAGCCAATTAATAAAGTTAAAGTGAATAGAAAACCTTGAATTTAGTGTATTAAGAACAATTGCTATTTTTAAAAAATAAAATGCTTTTGTATTTTTTATTTTCACCACTTGACCTTCGGAAGATTTACTCCCCTTCATGACCAGACCATTTTTTTTTCGTGACTTAACTGCAAATTGCACGGTCGTGCGATGCTGTACCCAAACAACATTGAGGCCCCTTTCACACGGACGGATAGAATGGTGCTTTTAGCTGCGGATTTTTTAGTTTTCTATTGCAGCTAAAAGCACACAATGCTTTCCTATGGCCCCATTCACACACATCGTTTAACTGCGATTTCGTTACATGCGGTTTGGTGCGAATAGAAAAAATAGAATTGAATGCGTCCAGGTGCGATGTAGCTCAGCTATATGCACATAACCGCAGGTAATCACAGTCTTTTGTGTCAACTGCGGATAGCAGCGTGAACAAAAGAAAAAAACAACAGGAAGCCTATCAAAATAAAAACGGTTGCTATGGGGATGACAATAATGGTCAACCGCAGCCGCATGTAAACGCAGCTAATCGCAATGTACAAATGCAGCTAATCGTAGTGCCTGAAGCCTTAAATTTCACAGAACAAAAACATGCTTTTTACTGCGGCAATTTTGCCGTCCGTGTGAAAGGGGCCTAACCTTTTTTGCCCACAAATGGAGCTTTCTTTTGGTGGTATTTGATCACCTCTGCGAGTTTTATCTTTTGGGCTACAAACAAAAAATGGGCAACAATTTTGAAAACAAACAAAAAAAAAAATATATATATTTTTTACTTTCTGCTATAAAAACACATCCAATAAAAAAAGGCCAAAATTTTATTTCTTGTAAACTTTAGGCCTGTAGCCCATTTTCAGCCCCCTTCCTGTCTCTATTGAAAAAAAAATCACAATAAGTGCAAAATTTATAGCATCTGCAAACTTTGGGATATATACTGGATTTGTATTTGTATTTTTTATTTTTTTTCTAGTAATGGTCGGCGATCTTCGACTTATAGACTTATAGCGGGACTGCGATATTGTGGCAGACATTCGGACACTAACTGACACTTTTGACACTTTTTGAGAACCAGTGACACTAATACATGTGATCAGTGCTTAAAAAAATACACCGTCACTGTACTAATGACACTGACTGGGAAGGGGTTAAACAGCTAGGGCAATCAAAGGGTTAAATGTGTGCCTAGCCAGTGTTTTGGCATACTATGTGCGGTGCTTTTACTAAGGAAAGTAATAGATTTTATTCCCCCCTTTCTGCTTTAATCTGTATGGCATTTCTCAGGCCTGGCTTCCTTATAGTGAAAATAGTGGACCGTGCTTCCATAATGTATGCTGAAATAGCTGCTTATAGTTTCTTAAAATGGTATTAAGCCCAAAACCGAAAATGTATTATATTGCCGCTTACCAGTCGAGAAAGGTGGCGGCAGCATCAATTTTCTTTTCTTTGGCTTTTTTCCCCTCTGTTTTTACCTGATGGTCTGGCCAGTAACACACCTGTATTAGTAAGACATGGTTTGAAACATTCTGGAGGAATGAGCATTGGAGGCACAACATTGTCAGTCTTGGGGGAGGGACATGTTAACTATATTAGCAGATTTAAATACACTAACAACGTTTTTTATTGACTTTTTGCAAAAGTTGTACAAAAAACACACAATAAGGCTCCATGTACACAGAAGCTCAAAAACGGTCGTTTTGAACGCCAGATTTCTGGCAGAAAAAGCTGCTTTAAAATATAGCTTTTATCAGCGTTTTTTACTAGTGTTTATTAGCATTTTCAGTGTAGCGTTTTTTAGCTTTTTTTTTTTTTTCAATGGATCAAAAAACGCAAAAAAAACGCTGGCGACCAGCGTTTTTGAGCGTTTTTGAGCGTTTATTAGCGTTTTTCAGCATTTTGCGTTTTTTCCCGCTGAAAAACGGCACTTTAAACGCAAATTTCTTGCGTTCAGAAAAAAGCCCATTAACTCCACTGCTCATTAATGCTAAAAAAACGCTATGTGTACATGAACACATAGGCTAACATAGAGTGCAGTTAATGGGCTTTTTAAAAAAAACGCCAAAATGCCAATAAACTGCAGTTTATCAGCTTCAGCATACATGGAGCCTTAGGGACTAGTGCCCATGCAGAGGTTACTGCCCTAATGTATATAAAAACAATACAAAACAAAACAGGAAATACAAAAAAAAGAATGAAGTAAAGCTAATTACAGCAAAACTAGTAACAAAATAAATAAATAAAAGGTGCTAGGTTTAAAGAGGAAGTAAACCCTCGTAAATATATATATTTTTTAAACTAACCTGCAAGAGAAAGGCATAATGAGCTAATTTGCACAGCATACTAGCTCATTATGTGTCACTTACCTGAGATCAAAGCCCCCGAAGTCCGCCCGGTCCGTCCACCGCCACCGCCATGTCCCCTCGTCGCTAGTTCCGGGTATCGCCGCTCTGCCGCTCTGATTGGCCGGAGCGGCGATGACGTCACACGCAGGCCGGCAAGGTCCCATTCATAAAACCGGCAATGACCCCGGCCTGCTAGTGCGCATGCGCGTGACATCATCGTGCTATTTTTAAAAGCAAATATCTCCTTAACCATGTAGGTTAAGGAGATATTTCATGCACCTACAGGTAAGCCTCAATCTAGGCTTACCTGTAGGTGCATGTTGTCAAAGTGGGTTTACAACCAAGCGGTTGTAAACCCTGTAAAAAATTTTTTTTTTTAAAAACAACCTTCAAGACAAAGGCATGATGAGCTAGTATGACTAGCATATTAGCTCATTATGCATCACTTACCTTAGATCGGGGCCCCCGAAGCCGTCCTCGTCTCCCTCTCCAGCCGCAGCCATCGCTGCGGTGATAGCCGGAAGGTTACTTCCGGGTATTGCCGCTCCTGCCAATCACAGCGCCGCTCCGGCGCTGTGATTGGCCAGAGCGGCGAAGACGTGACTCCGCACATGTGCGCGGGAGCTGTCAAATCCGGCTAAGCCGGATTTGTGAATGGGAATAACCCTATCAGTGCGCTATTGTCTACGGCGCGCATGCGCCGTAGACACTGATGCATGTAATTTTTAGCAAATATCTCCTAAACCGTGTAGGTTTAGGAGATATTTCTTGCACCTACAGGTAAGCCTTAATCTAGGCTTAACTGTAGCTGCAAGTTGCATAAGTGGGTTTACAACAACTTTAAGCACTAAATAGATTTGTACAAAAAAGAACCCTATCCATTCAGAAACCACATCACCTAAGTCATAGACTTTTAGGGATCCAAGGGCCTGGGAATGGACTGGAGGGGGGGGGGGGGCTATGACGTTTTTTCAATGATTTTCATCTACATTGATGGGACCCGACAATACATTACAGCCGCGAGTAGTTTTGAATTAATTTTTTCCTTTAGAAATTTAATTTTGCGGTGGTATTGTTCTAAACACGGGAAAAATGCGCTATTTTACAGGCATACTAAGGAAACCCCTCATGCACGATATTTAAAGGAATATTTCATTTTTATTGTTTCACTTTAAAGCGGAGGTCCACACAAAAATGAAACCTCCGCTGTCCAGATTCCTCCCCCCCTCCGGTGTCACATTTGGCACCTTTCAGGGGGGAGGGGGGAGCAGATACCTGTCTAAGACAGGTATTTTCACCCACTTCCGAGCATAGACCCCCGCATTATCTGCTGGGGTCTATACCACGTCCAGCACCCCCCGCCCCCGCTGTCTTCTGGGAGACACACGGGTCCCAGAAGACAGCAGGGACCAGTGGCATTGCGCAGTGCGAGTTGCGCATGCGCAGTAGGGAACCAGGAAGTGAAGCCGCAAGGCTTCATTTCCTGATTCCCTTACCGAAGATGGCGGCGGCAGCATCCGAGGACCGAGGGACGGGTTGGCCTTGGGTGCCGACATCGCGGGTGCGCTGGACAGGTAAATGTCCTTATTTCAAAAGTCAGCAGCTGCAGTATTTGTAGCTGCTGACTCTTAAAAAAAAAAAAAATTTGGTGGACCTCCGCTTTAAGCATTATTAAAATCACTGCTCCCGAAAAACAAAAACATTGATACATGTCCCCTGGGGCAGGACCCGGGTCCCCAAACACTTTTTATGGCAATAACTTGCATATAAGCCTTTAAAATTAGCACTTTTGATTTTTCATGTTCGTGTCCCATAGACTTTAATAGTGTTGGCGTGTTCGATCAAATTTTTAGCCTGTTTGCATGTTCTGGTGCGAACCGAACAGGGGGGTGTTCGGCTCATCCTGATCGCTGAATAGACACCATATGGAACTCTCAATCCAAAGGCGCTGTAACCATTTCACATATCAGTATCCTAAGGACCACCATGCAGGCCTTCCAATCGCCAGCAGTTAATCACACATCCACTCCCAACCATAAAGTATTTCACCTCATAGAAGCATAAAAAGTACCATAGTGCAGTATGTACTGAAACCAATGGTTGCTTTTATTTTAAATTGCACACTTACCTGTATTCAGATAATATATTTTAGATCATTCAGTTATCTCCACTCAAAATCCAGAATGTCCTATGACGTCGTACGGGCGGGAAGTGGTTAAAAAATATGACATTTCATCTTTAATACAGTAAAACAGTAAATCAGTAAAGTGACACACTCCCATATTATGTCTTTGTGCTCATCCCCTGCAATTAGGGTCCCTTTAATCCAGGACACATATTAATTACACAGGTTCTGAGGCGGATTTGATGCAGATAAGGCATCAAGTGAGTTTAATTACCTCCATAATCAGCCACAGAACCTGTGTAATTGTTATGTGTGTCCTGGAATAAAGGGATGATGATGTGGCAACCTAATAGATCATACTGACTGACAGCAGGAGCAGAGCAGGGAGAACCCCCATTGCATTATGCTTGTTACAGCTGAAGTTTAGGTATAGAAATTTTTGCATAGTTACTCTGGTCTAGCTTGAATCAATGTAAGCAGAGGTGGGGGACTTGAGTCACATGACTTGACTTAAGTCAGACTTAAGTCACCTGTTTGAGGACTTGCGACTTGCTTGACAGAATTCAATAAATGACTCGACTTGACTTTGACTTGTCACTAATGACTTGCGACTTGACTTTGACTTGGGCTATATGACTTGCAATGACTTGGCACCACTAACACTAACCGCAAGCCGCCGTCTGCCTACCTGATCAGCGTGTCATGCAGACAGACGGCGGCCAAAAGCCGCGCCTCCTCGTCTGTGATAGGCGGAACACTCAATTTCACAGCAGGCAGTGTTCAGCCTATCACGGACATCCTCTTATCCTCGTCTGTGTTATAAGGATGAGCGGATGTCCGTGATAGGCGGAACACTGAATGCTGGGAAATTGAGTGTTCCGCCTATCACAGACGAGGAGGAGGCGCAGCTTTTGAATACTGGAATGGCCGCCGGGATGCCGCCGATCAGGTACATGGCTGATGGGCACAGTGAAGCATGGGCACAGTGAGACATGGGCACAGTGAGACACGGGCACAATGAGGCATTGGGAACAGTGAGGCATTGGGCACAGTGAGACATTGGGCACAGTGAGACACGGGCATAGTGAGGCATTGGGCGCAGTGAGGCATTGGGCACAGTGAAGCACAGGCACAGTGAGACACAGGCACAGTGAGGCACGGGCACAGTGAGACATGGGCACAGTGAAGCATGGGCACAGTGAAGCATGGGCACAGTGAAGCATGGGCACAGTGAAGCATGGACACAGTGATACATGGGCACAGTGAAGCATGGGCACAGTGAAGCATGGGCACAGTGAAGCATGGGCACAGTGAGGCACAGTGAGGCATGGGCACATAACCAATATTATTTATTGTTATCCCTCCTATTATTTTTATACAGTATGGGGTAGATCAGTATTTTGACTTGATTTGTGACTTGACCAAAATAAATGACTTGATTTGACTTGCTTGACTTCTAGCAGGGACTCGACTTGACTTGCTTGCTTTTCGTCACAGTAACTTGGGACTTGCTTGAGACTTGAAGGTTAAGACTTGAGACTTGCTTGTGACTTGCACATGTGTGACTTACTCCCATGTCTGAATGTAAGTACATACAGTATGTGCCATACCTGACTGATCCCTGTGAAATCTGGAAATCAGTGTAGTAGGCACCGCTATCCAGAATCTAGTGCCGATCACTGCAGCTGTGGTGGTAATTCATTGATATCCAGCTTCAATGGGGATCTGCCAGGTATGGAATATACATTGTTATATTGGTTCAAGCTGAGAAAGAGGGGGGGATTTGGGACTTTAAATGATGCACATATGTGGTGTGCAACCATCCCGGGTTCAGAGAATAAATGGGGAATTTTGGGACTTTAAATGAGGCTGTAGGCATTGTGGAGGTGGATACAATGAAAATGCATATTTATTGATCATAGTGAAATGTACACAACATATCAATATCAAGGACCATATATCGAGAAGACATTGTAATAAATATCATTCCATAGCATAGTTCACACACACATGTGTAGGTGCGTGTGAACTATGAGCATCAAAGGTACATAAAATATATAACAACTTTGCGCCACGTGGTGGTCTCAATTGATTGGTTAATACATTCAATAATTTCATATATATACATAAAAACATAAAAGCAGCACTGGCAAGGGAATAATAGTATAAAGCAGTAAGACCATGATTGATGGGTGGGAGATATTCTGAGTAGGTGGTGTAGTATAAACTTGTGTCAGCATCCCAAGTGCCCGACGCGTTTCGTGTAAAAGGAAAAGACTCATCAGGGGCGGATGCTAAGAAGTATTTAAAAAATATGATGGAATATAATTAATATAGTTATAACTAATCATGGCAGGGAAAGGCGATGAAGCCCGCCCCAGGTACTTACATAAAAGGATAGCAATGAGGTGTGGCGAGTAGGGATTCAAGGCCAAAATGGTAGTCTGGACCAGAGTGGCTATGCAAAAATATCCATACCTAAACCTTAGCTTCAAGTTATTTTTCTTTATCTTTCAGACCTGGCCAGCTACAATATACTGGGGACTAGTAGTAGCTACAATAACGAAAACCAAACTTTAATCTGCTTTAAATGTTACCCCCTTCCCGCGTCCTTTCTCCATTCTGTTGTCATTAGGGATGAGCTCGGTGTTCGAGTCGAACATAGGTTCGACTTGAACATCGGCTGTTCGCGCGTTCGGCGAACAACGAACGATTTGGGCCGTTCGCGCCAAATTCGAGTGACGCGAACGGCCCACAATACACTGCGCCATCGCAGTGTAATATCCGGCGCTGTGATTGGCCAAGCATGCACTGTGACCCTGCATGCTTGGCCAATCACAGCGCCGGCAGTGAGGAGAGCAATGATTGGCCACAGGCAGGATGCCTGTGGCCAATTATAGCTGAGGGGGTTTAGTACATGCCCCACACTATAAAAGGCCGCCAGCGCGGCGGCCTTGTGTAGTGTGTTCCGGAGCAGGGAAAGTGAAGGATAGGCAGGGACAGTGTCAAATCTTGTCAAATCTATTCTTTGCTAAACCTTGTGTGTAGGGACAGAGAAGGATAGGCAGGGATAGTGTCAGTGCCATATTCTTTGCTAAACCTTGTGTGTAGGGAGAGAGAAGGATAGGCAGGGAGAGTGTCAGTGTCATATACTTTGATAAACCTTGTGTACAGGGAGAGAGAAGGATAGGCAGGGGACAGTGTCAGTGTCATATTCTTTGCTAAACCTTGTGTGCAGGGAGAGAGAAGGATAGGCAGGGAGAGTGTCAGTGTCATATACTTTGATAAACCTTGTGTACAGGGAGAGAGAAGGATAGGCAGGGGACAGTGTCAGTGTCATATTCTTTGCTAAACCTTGTGTGCAGGGAGAGAGAAGAATAGGCAGGGAGAGTGTCAGTGTCATATACTTTGATAAACCTTGTGTGCAGGGAGAGAGAAGGATAGGCAGGGGACAGTGTCAGTGTCAGTGTTGCTAAGCCTCCTGCACATTATACACCTGAAGTTAGCCCGTATTGCTGCTTTTTCCTGGTGTGTTACACAAACAGGATTTTGCGGCACTTACAGCAGGCGGAGTGTGCCTCCTGACCATATTACACCTTAACTTAGCCTGTATTGCTGCTTTTTCCTGGTGTGTTACACAAACAGGATTTTGCGGCACTTACAGCGGGCGGAGTGTGCCTCCTGACCATATTACACCTTAACTTAGCTTGTATTGCTGTTTTTTCCTGGTGTGTTACACAAACAGGATTTTGCGGCACTTACAACGGGCGGAGTGTGCCTCCTGACCATATTACACCTTAAATTAGCCTGTATTGCTGCTTTTTCCTGGTGTGTTACACAAACAGGATTTTGCGGCACTTACAGCGGGCGGAGTGTGCCTCCTGACCATATTACACCTTAACTTAGCCTGTATTGCTGCTTTTTCCTGGTGTGTTACACAAACAGGATTTTGCGGCACTTACAGCGGGCGGAGTGTGCCTCCTGACCATATTACACCTTAACTTAGCCTGTATTGCTGCTTTTTCCTGGTGTGTTACACAAACAGGATTTTGCGGCACTTACAGCGGGCGGAGTGTGCCTCCTGACCATATTACACCTTAACTTAGCCTGTATTGCTGCTTTTTCCTGGTGTGTTACACAAATAGGATTTTACGGCACTTACAGCGGGCGGAGTGTGCCTCCTGGCCATATTACACCTTAACTTAGCCTGTATTGCTGCTTTTCCCATTTCCCTGCAGGCCATTAGAATGTCTGGAAGGCAAACAAGGAGAGGCAGACAGTCAGGAGCCAAAAAAAGAGGGCAAGCAGGCTCTGTGTCTAGAGACAACAGTGCTGGTCGTGGACGCGGTGCATCGCCATCAGCACGTGGCCATGGGACACGCTTGTCCTTCTTTTCGGCAGCTGGACGTGTTGAGCCGCATCATGCCGAAGACTTGGTAGAGTGGATGACCAAGCCCTCCTCATCCTCCTCATCCTCTCTCACCCAGGCTCAGGGTACTGGCAAAGCAGCTGCCAAAGCGTCCTCTTCCCTGGTATCAATGTCATCATCAGTCCTTCCTTCCCTAGACCAACCATGTCCTCCTGAGGAGTCCCCCGAACTGCTTGAGCACAGTGTTGGGTACATGCTCCAGGAGTATGCCCAGCGTTTCGAAGGGTCTGATGATGATACCCAGCTAGAGGAAGGTAGTAGCGTGAGGGCAGAGAGAGGGGATGCTCAAGAAGGACACCAATCTGGCAGTCATGTTCCAGCAGCTGCAGCATACTGCCAGATTGGCTCCAGTGATGAGGAGGGAGGGGATGATGAGGTCACTGACTCCACGTGGGTGCCTAATAGGAGAGAGGAGGAGGAGGAGGAGAAGGATGAGGAGGAGGCACATCTCCAACGAGGCAGGATGCCCTCGGGGGGCCAGCGTAAGGGCAGCACACCGACGGAATCACACCGCAGAGCTCCGCCTGTGCAAGGCGCTGCCTCTGCCCGTTATTCAAAAAGTTCTTTGGTGTGGGCCTTTTTTGAGTCGAGTGCATCAGATCGCACAGCTGCTGTTTGCAACATATGTCTCAAGCGTATATCGCGTGGCCAAAACATCACCCGCTTGGGCACCACATGCTTGACCAGACATATGTTGACCTGCCATGCAGCTCGTTGGCAAGCCTACCTTAAAGACCCACACCAAAGAACAAAGCTGACCTCTTCTTGCACCGCATCAGCTGGGATCTCCAACCCCACTATACCTTCAGTCCTCTCTGAAACCTGCTCTGAGAGGAATGAAGGTGTAGAATTAGGTGTGTCACAGCCAAGTACTTGCGGGCACTCTGCTAGCAGTACACCAACGTCCGATTCTAGCAGGCAAATTTCCCTGCCCCAGCTGCTGGACCGTCGAAAGAAGTTCACTCCCAGCCATCCACATGCCCAGCGGTTGAATGCTAGCTTGGCTAAATTGCTAGCGCTTCAACTGCTGCCTTTTCAGTTGGTAGACTCGGCCCCCTTCCGTGAGTTTGTGCAATGTGCGGTTCCTCAGTGGCAGGTTCCCAAACACCACTTTTTCTCACGGAAGGCGATCCCGGCTCTCTACCGGCATGTGGAAGGCAATGTCTTGGCCTCGCTGGACAGGGCGGTCAGCGGTAAGGTGCATATTACCGCTGACTCATGGTCCAGCAGGCATGGACAGGGACGTTACCTTTCTTTCATGGCCCATTGGGTCACTCTTTTGGCAGCTGGGAAGGATGCAGGACAAGGTGCAGTAGTGTTGGATGTTGTTCCACCGCCACGCCTCCAAAATGCTACTACTGGTTGTGACACACCTCTGTCCTCCACCCCCTCCTCTTCTTCCTCCGTGGCCTCTTCCTGTGCTTTGTCCTCGGAACCAGCGGTGCTCCGTAGGCGTTCAAGGGGCTACGCAAGTACGCAGGCAAAAAGATGCCATGCCGTGCTTGCGCTGGTGTGTTTGGGGGACAGGAGCCACACTGGGGCAGAGGTTCTGTCTGCTCTGCAGGGGCAGGCCGAGAGGTGGTTGACGCCACGCCAGCTTAAGCCAGGAATGGTAGTTTGCGACAATGGCACCAACCTCCTCTCCGCTCTCCGACAGGGACAACTGACCCATGTGCCCTGTGTGGCTCACGTCCTTAACCTGGTGGTGCAGCGGTTCTTGGGCAGGTACCCGGGCTTACAGGATGTCCTGAGGCAGGCCAGGAAAGTCTGTGTGCATTTCCGCAGATCTTATAATGCCAGTGCTCGCCTGGCTGAGCTGCAAAAGGAGTTGAACCTGCCCAAGAACCGCCTTATATGTGACATGCCCACCAGGTGGAACTCAACGTTGGCCATGCTGCAGCGGCTGCACACGCAGCAGAGGGCCATCAATGAGTACCTGTGCGACTACGGCACCAGGACAGGGTCAGGGGAGCTCGGGTTTTTTTCACCACGCCAGTGGGGCATGATCAGGGATGCATGCACTGTCCTGGCACCATTTGAGGAGGCCACGAGGATAGTGAGCAGTGACAGTGCATGCATCAGTGACACTGTACCTCTTGTCCACCTGTTGGAGCATACGCTGCGTGGAATAATGGACAGGGCACTTGAGGCAGAACAGAGGCAGGAAGAGGAGGACTTCCTTGCCTCTCAAGGCCCCCTTTACCCAGACAGTGTTCCTTCTGTCCCACCCATCGCACAGGAAGAAGAGGAGGAGGAGGAGGAGGAGGATTGTGTCAGCATGGAGGTGGAGCCTGACACTCAGCATCATCAGCAGCAGTCTTTTAGGGATGATTTACAGTCCCAAGAAACCAGTGGACTTGTACATGGCTGGGAGGAGGTGGCTGCGGATCATGTCGTCCTTAGTGACCCAGAGGACTCCGGACTGAATGCCTCAGCTAACCTACGCTGCATGGCCTCCCTGATCCTGCAAATCTGCGGAAGGATCCTCGTATTCTTCGGATCAAGGAGAGGGACCATTACTGGCTGGCCACTCTCCTTGATCCACGGTACAAGGGTAAGGTTGCGGACCTTATCTTACCGTCGCAGAGGGAGCAGAGGATGAGACAACTCCGGGAGGCCTTGCAGAAAGGTCTGTGCAACGCGTTCCCAGAGACTGGGAGGTTACAAACTCCTGGTCTTGGACAACGAGTTGCTGAGGCTTCGGTCAGTCAAAGAAGGAGCGGTGGGGAAGGTGGCCGTCTGACCGAAGCGTTCAGACAATTCTTTAGTCCGCAGCCCCAAGGTATGATCGGTTCCAGCAACCATCGCCAGCGTCTGATATACATGGTGCAGGAATACCTAGGGGCAAGGTCAGACTTGGTGTCATGGAGGTCCTGCCAGAAGCAGGCGTCCTGGTCTTCCTGATTCTCGGTTGCGCATGCTCCGCCCTGCAGGTGGCGCCAGAGGGGCTATTTAAACCTGTCAATCGCAGACAGTCCCTGCTGTCTGCTCTACAGCGTTGAGTACCTGAAAACCTGATCTGAAGACTTACCTGTGTTTGACCCGGCCTGCCTGTGACTTCTCCAGTTTTCTGCCTGCATCCGACCCCTGGCTTGTTGTGACCTCTCCTCTGTCTGATCCCTCTGTACCTTGCTGCCAGCCAGTTAACTGACCCGGCTTGTCTGACCAAGCTCACTGTTCCTAGTTCCGGTCCAGTCTGCTAAGCTGATCCAGTTTGCTGAGTTCCTGTGTTCCTGGTTCCAGTCCAGTCTGCTAAGCTGATCCAGTCTGCTGAGTTCCTGTGTTCCTAGTTCCGGTCCAGTCTGCTAAGCTGATCCAGTTTGCTGAGTTCCTGTGTTCCTGGTTCCAGTCCAGTCTGCTAAGCTGATCCTGTCTGCTGAGTTCCTGTGTTCCTGGTTCCGGTCCAGTCTGCTAAGCTGATCCAGTTTGCTGAGTTCCTGTGTTCCTGGTTCCGGTCCCGTCTGCTGAACGATTCCAGTTTGCTGAGTATTCCTGATTCCAGTTCGACCTGCTGTGTTCCAGTGTGCCTACCAAGTCTGCATACCTACCTTCACCTTGGTTGATCCTGCCAGGCACTCGTACCCCTCCTACCTCCGCGCCTGCTGTTACCTTACCAGGGGCCGCTGGTGGGAGCCGTAAGGGAGGCCTTCCTCTGCAAGTCCGGGCTCATCACCGCTAGGTACGTGACAGTAGCAGACAGCCATGTCTGAGCCGGAGCAGGGAGCCTCACCTATGGAGGAACTATGTTGGCACCTGGCAGGATTGGCTGAAGCGGTCAAGAACCTCCAGCAAGGCTACACCCATCTGGAAGAACAAGTGCAGGTCCTCTCCAACCCCTCTGGAGCCCAAGGGGGATCCCATACCTCTACCTCTACTGCTGGGGCAGGATCCTCACCCACAGTTGTCATGCTTCCTCCGGAGCCCAGGGTCCCTACACCCGAAAGATTCTCCGGGGATCGAAGCAAGTTTAGGGCTTTTCGTAATTCCTGCGAACTCTACTTCGCTCTGCAGCCTCGCACCTTCTCCTTGGAAGCCATCAAGGTGGGCTTTGTGATGTCCCTGCTTTCTGGAGACCCTCAGAGCTGGGCCCACCGTCTCTTGGAACGGAAAGATATGGCGTTAAACAACCTTACTGCCTTCTTCGACGCCATGGCTCAGCTATATGAAGATTCCCAGCTCTCAGTAACCGCAGAGACCGCCTTGCGCACTCTCAGCAGGGGCGCAGAGCAGCAGAGGACTACGTAGCGGAATTTAGACGGTGGAGCGCAGATACCAGTTGGAATGACGCCGCCCTCCGCCATCAGTTCCGCATAGGTCTGTCCGACCCTCTGAAGGACGAGCTCGCTAGGGTTGGCATACCACCAACCCTGAATTCACTAATTGACTTAACAATCCAGATCGACCGACGTCTCAGGGAACGAAGGGCTGAGAGGTCCACGGGCTTCTCCCGCCCGACCTGGATGCTTCCCCGGGCTCCCAGCCATCTGCACCCAGCACCTGTTGCACCTCCAGCCGCTACATCTGACATACCCGAGCCCATGCAGCTCGGAGTGCTTCGTCCTCCCCTCTCCCAACAGGAACGCCAACGTCGCCAAGTGAACAATCTGTGCCTGTACTGCGGGGAACCCGGACACTTCGTTATAAATTGTCCCCTGAAACTTCGTAAGTGTCTTTCAGTATCTTCTGACACTACCAACCCACAGGCCAAGTCCACATCTCACCTTGCTCTCTCTGTCTCGTTACAGCTCCCAGGAAGGACTCTGCAAGTGCCCACTATTATTGATTCCGGGGCTTGCAGCTGCTTTATGGACTCAGCCTTTGCTATCAAGCACCAGATCCCTCTTGTCACCAAGACCCATGGACTATGTGTGCATTTGGCTGATGGGTCCATCATTAAGTCTGGACCAGTGGTCCAAGAGACCGCCCCTTTACCCGCTACCATCTCCACCATCTCCGGAACCCACCAAGAATACTTACGCCTGGACATTATCTCTTCCCCATTGTTCCCTGTGATCCTTGGTATACCTTGGCTACAGGTCCACAACCCTACCATCAACTGGGCCACGGGGTTGGTGACCTTTTCTTCTCCTTACTGCCAGCAATCCTGCGGGACACTCAAAACCCCTGGGCCGGCCACCCTCTTATGTATCAATACGGAGGCTGGAATACGGCAATCCATCCCTGAGGTCTACCATGACTTTCTTGATGTGTTTAGCAAACAAGGGGCAGAGACTCTACCACCTCATCGGGCCTATGATTGCCCCATTGACCTACTTCCCGGAGCGGCAATTCCGTTTGGCAGGATCTTCCCGTTAACAGAGGTAGAACAGGGGGCACTAAAAGACTATATCGATGAAAACCTACAGAAAGGGTTCATTCGTCCGTCTACATCTCCAGCCGGTGCAGGCATCTTTTTCGTAGAGAAGAAGGATCATACCCTTCGACCCTGTGTGGACTATCGTGAATTAAATAAAATCACAGTAAAAAACCGCTACCCTCTCCCCTTGGTACCGGAACTATTTCAGAGACTGAGAACAGCCATCATTTTTACCAAACTTGATCTCCGCGGAGCCTACAATCTGGTCCGCATCAAGGAGGGGGATGAGTGGAAGACCGCTTTCCGCACCCGATTCGGACATTTCGAGTACCGGGTAATGCCCTTCGAGTTGTGCAACGCCCCTGCCACTTTCCAGTATTTCATTAACGATGTGCTCCGGGACTTCCTAGATCTCTTTGTCATTGTCTACCTAGACGATATACTAATTTTTTCTTCCTCCCTTGATTCCCACCGCAGGCACGTCAGAAGTGTGTTGGCTCGGCTTCGCCAGCACGGCCTGTATGCGAAGGCCGAGAAGTGTGAATTTGAGCTGGAAAGTATATCGTTCTTGGGACTAATTATCTCCAGCGAGGGCATCAAGATGGACCCTCAAAAGATTGCTGCAATCCTGGACTGGCCAGTCCCGGCGGACAAGAAGGGGATCCAACGTTTCGTTGGATTCGCCAACTTCTACCGCAAATTCATCAGAGGGTTCTCAGCCATCATCGCACCCATCACCCAGCTGACCAAACAAGGGATCCGTTTCCACTGGTGCCCTGAGGCCCAAAAGGCCTTTGAGGCCCTGAAGGGTCTCTTTACCTCTGCCTCTATCTTGAAGCACCCAGATTCCTCATTACCGTTCGTCCTGGAGGTAGACGCCTCGGAAATTGCGGTAGGAGCAATACTGTCCCAAAGACAGGGGACCAGAGCCTTGCTCCACCCAGTAGCTTTTTTCTCTCGCAAGTTATCTGCGGCAGAGAGGAACTACGACGTGGGGGATCGGGAATTGCTGGCGATCAAGTCCGCATTAGAGGAGTGGCGTTATCTGTTGGAGGGGGCTGCCCACCCGATTCTGATATTCACCGACCACAAGAACCTGGAGTACCTGAAGGCAGCGAAAAGGCTAAAACCACGACAAGCCAGGTGGGCGCTCTTCTTCTCCCGGTTCTCCTTCCATGTCACTTACCGTCCCGGTTCCAAGAACATTAAGCCCGATGCCCTCTCTCGGATGTTCCATAAGTCTAAGGAAACCTCTCCTCCAGACACCATTCTTGCTCCTGGAAACTTCCTTCTGCTTCAGGAAGACCTACTCTCCCGGATCAAGCAAGCCTCCACTGGGCAGAGACTCCCCTCCGAACCGGAATTGCAGGCCAAAGATGGGCTGTTTTGGTACCAGAACAGGATCTACGTACCTGAAGAGCTGAGAATAACCGTACTGGAACTCTGCCACGACCATGCCCTTGCCGGACACTTTGGCGTTGCCAAGACCACCGACTTGGTACAGCGTACCTTTTGGTGGCCTTGGCTCCGCGAGAACTGTAGGAAGTTTGTGGAGTCCTGCATAGTTTGTACCCGAAACAAGGGTTACAAATCCAAGGCCTGGGGACTACTGAGACCCCTACCCGTCCCAGACAGACCCTGGAAAATGCTGTCCATCGACTTTATCGTCGAGTTGCCTCCGGCTGAGAGTCACACCACTATCTTCGTGATAGTAGACCGTCTATCCAAGATGGCACATTTCATTCCCATGAAGGGGACTCCCTCAGCTCCCGAAACTGCACAGGTGTTCATCAGAGAGGTCGTCAGACTCCACGGGGTACCAGCTAATATTGTCTCCGACCGAGGGGTACAATTTACCTCCCGGTTTTGGAGATCCCTCTGCAAGGCTCTGGAGATAGAATTGTCACTTTCCTCTGCTTACCATCCCCAGACCAATGGACAGACTGAGAGGACTAACCAGACCCTTGAGCAGTACCTGCGCTGCTTCTCTTCATTCGCTCAGAATGACTGGGTTTCCCTGCTCCCATTGGCCGAGTTTGCCTATAACAACTCTACGCATTCCGCTACCAAGCAGTCCCCATTCTTCGCAAACTACGGTTTCCATCCTACATTCCTGCCCAATTCCCTTCCTGAATGTACGGTGCCCGCAGTCCAGGAAAAGTTGAACTTCTTTTCATCCAACAACCAACTTCTGCAGGAAACCATGACCAAGACTCAGGAACACAACAAAACAATTTTTGACAGGAAGAGACGGGGTGAATTAATGCTGGCACCCGGCGACCAAGTATGGTTATCCACTTTAAACTTGAGGATGGCATGTCCCTCTAAGAAACTGGGCCCCAAATTCTTAGGGCCGTTTCCAGTCAAAAGGAAAATCAATGAAGTGGCTTATGAACTGGAGCTCCCTGACTCCCTCAAGATCCATCCGGTCTTCCATGTATCTCTGCTGAAGCCTTCGGTTCCCAACCCATTTCCAGGCCGAAGTCCGGCTCTCCCTGATCCTGTCATTGTAGACAGGGAGGAGGAATTCGAAGTGGAAGCCATTATGGATTTTAGAAGAAGGAATAACCAGAACCAATTCCTGATTAAGTGGAAGGGCTACGGACCCGAAGAAAACTCTTGGGAGCCTGAGGAGAACATCCATGCTAGAAGCCTGGTGCAGTCCTTCAAGAGATCTCACCCTGAGAAGTTTGCCCGGATGGGCATCCGGAGGCTGCCCCTTGGGGGGGGCAATGTCATGGAGGTCCTGCCAGAAGCAGGCGTCCTGGTCTTCCTGATTCTCGGTTGCGCATGCTCCGCCCTGCAGGTGGCGCCAGAGGGGCTATTTAAACCTGTCAATCGCAGACAGTCCCTGCTGTCTGCTCTACAGCGTTGAGTACCTGAAAACCTGATCTGAAGACTTACCTGTGTTTGACCCGGCCTGCCTGTGACTTCTCCAGTTTTCTGCCTGCATCCGACCCCTGGCTTGTTGTGACCTCTCCTCTGTCTGATCCCTCTGTACCTTGCTGCCAGCCAGTTAACCGACCCGGATTGTCTGACCAAGCTCACTGTTCCTAGTTCCGGTCCAGTCTGCTAAGCTGATCCAGTTTGCTGAGTTCCTGTGTTCCTGGTTCCAGTCCAGTCTGCTAAGCTGATCCAGTCTGCTGAGTTCCTGTGTTCCTGGTTCCGGTCCAGTCTGCTAAGCTGATCCAGTTTGCTGAGTTCCTGTGTTCCTGGTTCCGGTCCCGTCTGCTGAACGATTCCAGTTTGCTGAGTATTCCTGATTCCAGTTCGACCTGCTGTGTTCCAGTGTGCCTACCAAGTCTGCATACCTACCTTCACCTTGGTTGATCCTGCCAGGCACTCGTACCCCTCCTACCTCCGCGCCTGCTGTTACCTTACCAGGGGCCGCTGGTGGGAGCCGTAAGGGAGGCCTTCCTCTGCAAGTCCGGGCTCATCACCGCTAGGTACGTGACACTTGGACACCTTCCCCACCGAAAATCCTCTGGCTTACTGGGTCTTGAGGATGGATCACTGGCCAGAGCTTGCACAGTATGCAATTGAGCTACTGGCCTGTCCTGCATCCAGCGTTCTTTCAGAACGCACATTCAGTGCTGCTGGAGGATTTGTCACGGATCACAGGGTGCGCCTGTCCACCGACTCTGTTGATCGACTGACCTTCATAAAGATGAACCAGTCTTGGATCACCACCAGCTACCAAACACCTGAAGCTGATATAACAGACTAATTTATTTTCAAATGTCACATCCCTTCAAGACTGATGCTGATGCTGAAAGTTTGTCCTGTTATGTTGACTGACTATCCTCCTCCTCCTCAATGATCCGATTGACGATGATAGCTTGGAAGAACATTTTTGTTTCTGGGTGCCGCCACCAGTGGCTAAGGCCCAATTTTTCAGCCCCTGTTTAACAGGGGTGTGTTATTACAATTTTTTATGCAATGCTTTGTAGCAGGGCTCATTCCTGCACTCCAACTAGAGTATCTGGGAGTGGTTGCAGTGTCGTGGCACCAGCACCAGTGGCTAAGGCCCAATTTTTCAGCCCCTGTTTAACAGGGGCGTGTAATTACAATTTTTGATGCAATACTTTGCAACTGGGCTCATTGCTGTGCTCCAAGTACAGTATCTGTGAGGGGTTGCAGTGTTGTGGCACCAGTGCCTAAGGCTCAATTTTTCTGCCCCTGTTTAACAGGGGCATGTAATTACAATTCTTGATCTAATAATTCACAGCAGGGCCCATTCCTGCGCCCACCAAGACTAACTGTGAGGCCTTACAGTGTTGTGTCAACACCACCACCACCACCACCACCAAAGGCCCAATTTTTCAGCCCCTGTTCAACAGGGGCATGCAATTACAATTCTTGATCTAATAATTCACAGCAGGGCCCATTCATGCGCCCACCAAGAGTAACTGTGAGGGCTCACAGTGTTGTGGCAACACCAACATGTAAGGGGCAAATTTCAGCTGAGTATATACGGCAGGCCCCTACTTTCAAACATTTAACTTACAAACGACTCCTCCTTGCAAACGGAAGGATACAACAGGAAGTGAGAGGAAATCTACCCCTAGGAAGGCAAATTCTCTCCTGTAAGAGTTAATATGGGAAAAAAAGTGTCTCCTCTCCACTGATTCTTTATCACCAATTCTTGTTTCAATAAAAACGTCAAATTTTCAAAAAACATTTGTCATTAGGACGGAAAGTGAGGTGAACTGTTCTGATCAGGTGCACACTGCACAGACAGCAAAACAAATGTTACAGGGGTGATAACCCTTCCCTATGTTTTCCAAAAAGCTTAAAAATATATTTTTTGGCTGGAGCTACACTTAAACAATGTACCTGTTCAAAATTACAAACAGATTCTACATAAGAACAAACCTACAGTCCCTGTCTTGTTTGCACCGCCTGTATACGGCTGTTCAGAGTATATAGGGCCTTTTTTATTTTGTGTGCGGGGTTCCCCTTAATATCCATACAAGACCCAAAGGGACTGGTAATGGGCTGGGGTAGGGGGGGGGGGGGGGTGATGGGGTAGCTATGCCATTTTTCTTAAAGATTTTCATCCATATTACCGGGACCAGACATTACATTAAAGCCGCAAGCAGTTTTAAATGGCTTTTTTTTTAGAAATGTAATTTTGTGCAGGGACAGTTCTAAACACGGGAAACACGTGGCACTTCACAGGCATATTAATATCGTGATGGTGACTGCGCTGTAGTGGATTAAATAAAATGGGTGAAGGGAAATCCAAAAAAAGGGGAGATTGACACGGAAAGTGAGGGTGTGAACGGGGAGGGAAGGGGGAAGGGGAGATGAGGGGGAAAGAGGAAAGGGGAAGGGGAGACGATCGATAATAGATCGTGAGCTACAACTTTAGCTGAATAGCAGTGATGTGTAATATGTACAGTGACAGAAATGTTCGTGCAATAATAATAAGTGAAAAAAAGACTGGGCAAAAATGAACAAACAATATGAACAAATATGGACATATAAAAAAGGGGTGAGTAATCCAGTAATAATAAACATGATGAGTTTGGAAAAAATGAATCACTAAACAATGATAATAATCAGCAACCAATATCCATAAATCAAATCACACACTGAGGTGTGTCAGTGAACCCAACCAATAAAGGGAAAAAAAAAGGAGTCCCAAATTGGTAATATAAATAAAATCATGTGTGAAATTCATAAATAAATATTAATAAAGTCCCATCACCAAAGGTGTGTTAGGAAATTTTCCTATAATGTCCACCCAGTGGTCAGTAGTCACAAACAGCTTACTTTTGCGCTGGCTCCCTGCTAAGAGGGGGCAGTATGAAACAGATCTCTGTGATGAAGAATATTAAGTGGTCCTTATGGCACAGTCTTTATGATACAGTTTCTTTGTGACTCATTGGGATGCATATGGAAAGACATAAATGGAGAAAACATCAATAGCGCAACTTTGTGAGTGCAGCAGGGTGAATCGCTGATGTAGAAATTCACACACTCACTTGTATGATAGTGAGCGTGGACCTCAATCCAAACGAGCACCGTGCTCGTGCCAGTAGAAAATTTAGTTGGCGTCTAGGATGCGTACGATGCGATCCTCAGATGTCAGCAGCGGCAGTCACAAAGTTGTAATGGTGAAATGAAAGAAGGACATATAGTGTGGGTCTGTACCACTAGGGGCATTTATTGATAATTAAGTAAAAAAAAAACTCACATTTAAAATATGGAAGCAGGTGTTGTATCCTTACGAGCGGCGAGCTCGTCTCCTCTCGGTTCTGCTGGCGGTGTGTCTGTGCTACGTCCTGACGCGTGTCGTCATATCACATGACTTCATCAGAGGCTAGCACTAAACACAGGGTATGGAGTTTAAATAGTCCTCATCGCAGGGCGGGCGGAGGCCATTTTGTTGTAGACCAATATATATATATATGAGCGCGGCCATGATTGCTCTGACATTTGCATCTTAATACTAATACTGTCAGTGTGCAGTAGCCTGCGTGGAATATATATATATATTGGTCTACAACAAAATGGCCACCGCCCGCCCTGCGATGAGGACTATTTAAACTCCATACCCTGTGTTTAGTGCTAGCCTCTGATGAAGTCATGTGATATGACGACACGCGTCAGGACGTAGCACAGACACACCGCCAGCAGAACCGAGAGGAGACGAGCTCGCCGCTCGTAAGGATACAACACCTGCTTCCATATTTTAAATGTGAGGTTTTTTTTACTTAATTATCAATAAATGCCCCTAGTGGTACAGACCCACACTATATGTCCTTCTTTCATTTCACCATTACAACTTTGTGACTGCCGCTGCTGACATCTGAGGATCGCATCGTACGCATCCTAGACGCCAACTCAATTTTCTACTGGCACGAGCGCGGTGCTCGTTTGGATTGAGGTCCACGCTCACTATCATACAAGTGAGTGTGTGAATTTCTACATCAGCGATTCACCCTGCTGCACTCACAAAGTTGCGCTATTGATGTTTTCTCCGTTTATGTCTTTCCATATGCATCCCAATGAGTCACAAAGAAACTGTATCATAAAGACTGTGCCATAAGGACCACTTAATATTCTTCATCACAGAGATCTGTTTCATACTGCCCCCTCTTAGCAGGGAGCCAGCGCAAAAGTAAGCTGTTTGTGACTACTGACCACTGGGTGGACATTATAGGAAAATTTCCTAACACACCTTTGGTGATGGGACTTTATTAATATTTATTTATGAATTTCACACATGATTTTATTTATATTACCAATTTGGGACACTTTTTTTCCCTTTATTGGTTGGGTTCACTGACACACCTCAGTGTGTGATTTGATTTATGGATATTGGTTGCTGATTATTATCATTGTTTAGTGATTCATTTTTTCCAAACTCATCACGTTTATTATTACTGGATTACTCACCCCTTTTTTATATGTCCATATTTGTTCATATTGTTTGTTCATTTTTGCCCAGTCTTTTTTTCACTTATTATTATTGCACGTACATTTCTGTCACTGTACATATTACACATCACTGCTATTCAGCTAAAGTTGTAGCCAGGGCTGGCCGAAGACATTGTGCTGCCTGGGCCCAAGAATGAAATGCTGCCCCCCCCCCCCCAAAAAAAAAATCCTATGCCCATCCAGCAAAGAGACGTTTCCATAAAGCAAAGAGACAGCCCAATATATTCAGCAAGAGACATCCCATATATTCAGCAAAGAGACATGCCCCTTCTAGGGTGACCACGCATTTTGCAGGTCTGTCCCGGGCACATTCATTCCAGGACAATACAGTGTCCCGGAATGAAACTGACACAGCCACCCCCCTAGGCCAATCTGATGCCCCCAAAAAAGGCCGCCACATCACCTCTTTACTCACTGACAGTACTTGTCCTGGCCGGGAATGCCTGGAGGAGCACAATCCCCGCCCCCTGCATGTGATTGGAGAAATCATAAATCCCACCTCTTGTGTCCAATCACTGTGCTGTGATTCGTTACAGAACAAGCTGATGTTTGGGAAGGGGGGGGGGGTGTCCGTGAATAGTAGTTTAAAAATGTGGTCACCCTAGCTCCTTCCTGCAAAGAGTATTGTGTAGCACCACGAAAGCTCCCCCCTTTCTCTCCACTGCCACCGACCAGCTACACTCTGATCCCAGCTCAGTAATGCAACATGCTGCAACAACAGCGCTGCATTGACCACATTTCCAAACTGCCATTCAGGGATACCGCCCTTCCTTCCCAAAAAAAGATGAGGGGGGGGTGTAGTCTCGCTGACAGGGAATTTGGCAGCGGGTGATTTGTCGGGCGAATGGCTGGTGTTAGCACTTAAATCATCCTAACATTATGATTGATATGGTGTCAGGATGATCAAATCACATTATTTCTATTACTACATTGTAATATATAATGAAATAGTTTAACTCACCATAATGCAGAATCAGTGGAAGCCCTGCGCTTGTCATTTGCCACCATTGCTTGCCACCAGATGTAGCTTATTGCTTGCCATTGTTGCCTGCCACCAGATGCAGCTGTGCCACTTGCCACCCATAGCCTGCCACAACATGCAGCGTGTCACTTGTCAACATTGCCTGTCACCAGATGCAGCCTGTCACTTGTCACCAATGCCTGTCACCAGATGCAGCCTGTCACTTGTCACCATTGCCTGTCACCAGATGCAGCCTGTCACTTGTTACCAATGCCTGTCACCAGATGCAGCCTGTCACTTGTTACCAATGCCTGTCACCAGATGCAGCCTGTCACTTGTCACCATTGCCTGTCACCAGATGCAGCCTGTCACTTGTCACCATTGCCTGTCACCAGATGCAGCCTGTCACTTGTCACCGATGCCTGTCACCAGATGCAGCCTGTCACTTGTCACCAATGTCTGTCACCAGATGCAGCTGTGCCACTTGCCACCCATAGCCTGCCACAACATGCAGCCTGTCACTTGTTACCAATGCCTGTCACCAGATGCAGCCTGTCACTTGTCACCAATGCCTGTCACCAGATGCAGCCTGTCACTTGTTACCAATGCCTGTCACCAGATGCAGCCTGTCACTTGTCACCAATGCCTGTCACCAGATGCAGCCTGTCACTTGTCACCATTGCCTGTCACCAGATGCAGCCTGTCACTTGTCACCATTGCCTGTCACCAGATGCAGCCTGTCACTTGTCACCGATGCCTGTCACCAGATGCAGCCTGTCACTTGTCACCAATGTCTGTCACCAGATGAAGCGTGTCACTTGTCACCAATGCCTGTCACCAGATGCAGCCTGTCACTTGTCACCAATGCCTGTCACCAGATGCTGCCTGTCACTTGTTACCAATGCCTGTCACCAGATGCAGCCTGTCACTTGTAACCATTGCCTGTCACCAGATGCAGCCTGTCACTTGTCACCGATGCCTGTTACCAGATGCAGCCTGTCACTTGTCACCAATGTCTGTCACCAGATGCAGCGTGTCACTTGTCACCAATGCCTGTCACCAGATGCAGCCTGTCACTTGTCACCATTGACTGTCACCAGATGCAGCCTGTCACTTGTCACCATTGACTGTCACCAGATGCAGCCTGTCACTTGTCACCATTGACTGTCACCAGATGCAGCCTGTCACTTGTTACCAATGCCTGTCACCAGATGCAGCCTGTTACTTGTCACCAATGCCTGTCACTTGTCACTGATGCCTGTCACCAGATGCAGCCTGTCACTTGTTACCAATGCCTGTCACCAGATGCAGCCTGTCACTTGTCACCAATGCCTGTCACCAGATGCAGCCTGTCACTTGTCACCAATGCCTGTCACCAGATGCAGCCTGTCACTTGTCACCATTGCCTGTCACCAGATGCAGCCTGTCACTTGTCACCATTGCCTGTCACCAGATGCAGCCTGTCACTTGTCACCATTGCCTGTCACCAGATGCAGCCTGTCACTTGTCACCATTGCCTGTCACCAGATGCAGCCTGTCACTTGTCACCATTGCCTGTCACCAGATGCAGCCTGTCACTTGTCACTGATGCCTGTCACCAGATGCAGCCTGTCACTTGTCACCATTGCCTGTCACCAGATGCAGCCTGTCACTTGTCACCATTGCCTGTCACCAGATGCAGCCTGTCACTTGTCACCATTGCCTGTCACCAGATGCAGCCTGTCACTTGTCACCATTGCCTGTCACCAGATGCAGCCTGTCACTTGTCACCGATGCCTGTCACCAGATGCAGCCTGTCACTTGTCACTGATGCCTGTCACCAGATGCAGCCTGTCACTTGTCACCATTGCCTGTCACCAGATGCAGCCTGTCACTTGTCACCATTGCCTGTCACCAGGTGCAGCCTGTCACTTGTCACTGATGCCTGTCACCAGATGCAGCCTGTCACTTGTCACCATTGCCTGTCACCAGATGCAGCCTGTCACTTGTCACCATTGCCTGTCACCAGATGCAGCCTGTCACTTGTCACCATTGCCTGTCACCAGATGCAGCCTGTCACTTGTTACCAATGCCTGTCACCAGATGCAGCCTGTCACTTGTCACTGATGCCTGTCACCAGATGCAGCCTGTCACTCAGCCTGGCTCTCTCTCCCTCCCCTTCAGATGGGCATGCTGGGGGCTGCAGTTTCCCCCCTAGAATTGCAATGGGCCAGCCATTTGCACTACACATCCCATAATCCTCTTTTCTCCTTTTAGTTTTTTTCCCTGGCCAATGGGAGGAAAAGGGGGAAGAAACATAGCAGTGGCTGTCCTAGGAACAGCAGCATGAGGAGGAGAAGGAGGGGGGAGAAGAGCCCGCAGCTGCTCTCTCTCCACACACACACACACACACAGCCGCTCCGATCTCATGCTGTTACATACAGGGAGGAGGTGGGTGGAGCTAGCGGAGGAGGAGGAAGTGAAATACTCTCTGCAATGAATGATGGGCCTCTCTCTCCTTACGTCACTGGTTGCTAGACACAAAGCGGTCCGCGGCTAGCAACCAGTTTGGGCAGTGAAGCAGGGGCCGCTGGAGAGACCATTGAAGTGGGTCTTGCCACTGCGGCCAGTGACAGCGGCGCCGGCGATGCAGTACAGTATGACACTGCACACTAGATGGAGGGAAACCCAGGTCCTCAGGCAGTGCGCCCCTGTTGCCGCCCCTCTTAAAGTGCCGCCTGGGACCATGGTCCCATCGGGTCCCATGGTAGGGCCGGCCCTGGTTGTAGCTCACGATCTATTATCGATCGTCTCCCCTTCCCCTTTCCTCTTTCCCCCTCATCTCCCCTTCCCCCTTCCCTCCCCCTTCACACCCTCATTTTCCGTGTCAATCTCCCCTTTTTTTGGATTTCCCTTCACCCATTTTATTTAATCCACTACAGCGCAGTCACCATCACGATATTACTGTTTCACTGTTGATCTGGACCCGACCCCTCGGTGATTGCTTCAGTACTCCACCCCTTTCCCACCACCCTATATCAGTCTCACCATTCAGCTAGCGCGAGGGTTCTCTTGTTTATACTTCACAGGCATACTTTAGACACCCCCCAGGTACGATATTTAAAGGAATATTTGACTTTTTTTTTTTCACTTTATGCATCATTAAAATGACTGCTCCAGAAAAACGGCCGTTTTTAAAACTTCTTTTTGCATTGATACATGTCCCCTGGTGCAGAACCCGGGTTCCCAAACCCTTTTTAGGACAATAACATGCATAATAGTCGTTATAATTAGCACTTTAGATTTCGAACGTTCGCATCCATTGTATTTAATAGGGTTCTAACGTTCGTGCGAACTTTCGGTCCGTTCGCGGGTTCTGGTGCGAACCGAACCCGGGGGTGTTCGGCTCATCACTAGTTGTCATTACATACTGTGACGGAATGTCCAACACCCAGCTTGGGTGCTTTTGTCAGTATACAGCTTTCTCCAGTCTGGACCCAGGAACTGGGTATTGTAGCTGAGCACCCAAGAACTAGACGACACTAGCTTAGGTGCAAACTGGAAATCGAACTGACTTTATTGTAAGTTCACACAGAATATATATCATGCAAGATCAGATGATAGCTTGATCACATTAACCTAGACAATTAGATCATCTAAGGAACAGCCAACATCAACAGTATGCTAATCCATATCTAGCAACTAACAGCTCAAAGTGATCTAATTAACATTAACTCATTAACAACTAGTCACTTAAACAAACCTAGGTGCCCAGACCATCCGCCACCAATCTTATGACTGAAAGGGACTGGCCAGGGGCAGTAAGGCTGGGGAGAAAGGATGTTATGAGAAGTTAGATGAAAGATGATGCTGGATTCCTGCAGCCAGGAAGTGAAATGGTTTTCCACAGCTTCTAATGCACACTGTGAGAAGCTCACAGTGTACTGATAATCAGAGTAAGCCTTTCACTGCCAGCAGCAAATGGTGTATGTCTGCAGTCGGGAATGTGTGTAAATCTGACAAGCTAACTTTTAGCTGTCAGACGGAAGTGGTCAGGCAGCTGTACAGCCACCTGATTGCTTTAATGCACCCCCAGTTCTTTTGTCCTCCCCCCTACATTACTATTCCATCAGTGAGTTTGCAACTCATAGGACAGAGGTAACAATGCTAATTCATTAGACTAAATTTACAATTCACCAAAATGCAACATAGGATGAGAAAAAAGTGCAGAAAACTATTTTTATTAAAAATAAAAATGGCAGTTGTTTATGATGCACTGTGCTTTAAGAAACTAACTGTCATTCAGTTAGGGTTTCCATCTACTAAGCTGCAAGTATACAACATATAAGATAAACCCATGTTAAACTAGAAATTGGTTGATGAATCACAGATTTTTCAGTGACTGATCCCTTCCCATAGATAACCATTAGTCGGGGATCTTCACGGTAGGCCTTCTTGGGTGGGATCTGTAAAATGTTGAGGTTTCCCCCTGGTATTCCACCGCTCATCCTAACCACAGATCTGGGCCACCGGGCTCTGTCAGATTCTCAATGGGCTAAAGTCAATTATCTGTCTTTTGCTTTCCTCGCCAAGGGAGATGACAAGCAAAGGAAAAAAAAAAATCAGAGGCTTTTTGCATATTAATCATGCAGGAGCAGAAATGGGGCTAACATATTTCCAGAGGGTGCAGGAAACATAAATCCTGTTATGTGATAATCATTTATTCCCTTCATGAATGACTTCAACAAACAGTAGGAGAATGCAGACTGACACGTCAGCTCTATTTCTTCCTCCACGTCTAGAACAGGCTCCGGAAAAATGGTCTAGTTTACTGAACTGGTGGCCACGATGATCCCACTTACAGATATGGACAAAGTAGACCATCACACAGCCACAATTTGTGCAGCTGACAGCTCTTATATAATAAACAACTGCCATTTTTTATTTTATTTTTATTAAATATTTGCTTTCATGTTTTTGTTATCATTTGGTGTATCTTGGTGCTGGACAACATGGAAGAGATCAAAGATCAATGGTGCCCTTTTTAAAAAACAAACAAACTATCAAGCCCCCAATAAAACGATGTCGTGAAGTTGTCACAGTAGTGTCCCATGTCCCCACAGTAGTGTCCTGTGCCCCCTACGATAGTGTCCTGTGCCCCCCACGATAGTGTCCTGTGTCCTCCAAAGCAGTGTCCTGTGTCCCCTCCAGCAGTTTCACGTATCCTCTACAACAGTGTCCATAGTGTCCTTTGCCCCCCAAAGCAGTGTTCTGTGTTCCCTACATTAGTGTCCTGTGTCCCCCCCCCCCCACAGTAGTGTTCCCTGACCCCACACAGTGATGACCCCCCCCCCATGGAAGCGTCCTCTGTAACCATTCTCATTACCCCCCCCCTCCAGTAGTGCCCTGTGCCCCCCAAAGCTTTGTCCTATGTCCCCCACAATAGTCTCCTCAGCCTTCTTCTTATCCCCCCCCACACACACACACACACACACATATACAGTCTCCGTCACTGCTCCTATCTATTCAGATGTTCACCACAGCGGAGAGCGGGAGTAGGGTGACCACATTTCCAAACTGCCATTCAGGGACACCCCCCCCCCCCTTCATAAAAAAAGAATTTTTTTATACCTTTTTCTGTGACCCCCACAGATTTCACTGGTTCATCCTGGGACCTGTAGTTATTCACTGGTTGGGGGGGGGGGGGAACATCTTCAGCTCTGAGGGATTCATGGTGGGACCTGTAGTCCTTCACTTTTGGGGGTCACATCCCCCCAAAAGTGAAGGACTACAAGTCCCAGCATGAACTCCTAATATCTAAAGATGTGACCTCCACCCCCAAATTTGAAGGACTACAACACTCAGCATGAACCCCTGAGATCTAAAAGGGTGTGATCCCATAGATTTTACAGGTTTATGCTGGGACCTGTAGTTCTTCACTATTTGAGGGGCAGAGGGGTCTCACATCTTCAGCTCTGGGGGGGGGGTTCATGCTGGGACCTGTTGTCTTCCACTTTGGGGAGGTCACACCCCCCCAAAGTAAAGGGCTACCAGTCCCAGCATGAACCCCTAAGATCTAAGGATGTAGCCCCATAGATTTCACGGGTTCATGCTGGGACCTGTAGTTCGTCACTATTTGGGGGGGTGTCACATCTTAAGGTCTGAGGGGTTCATGCTGGGACCTGTGTCAGTTTCATTCCAGGACACTGTATTGTCCCAGAGTGAAGGTGCCCGGAGATAGCACAGTTCTGGATGGAGGGTGGGAGCGGGAGCCGCCGGAGTTAACTTTTCCTATTCACATGCTTTTGATTGGTGGCTAAGACTCTCCTGTGTCTTTAACAGTTAACTTGGGCAGCTTCGGCTTCCACCCTCCATCCTGAGCTGTGCTGCCTCCCACTCTCCGCTCTGACATGAGGATGAGAGCGGCAAAGTAGGCTGGTTGGATGGAGCAGCACCTAGCCTGGGTCAGCAAAGCAGGACCAGAGACGTGGTCAAGGTCTACCTGCCACCAGCCCATGGACGACAGGTAGATCGCGATCGGCGGGTTGCCGATCAACAGTATCCTCTTTGTAGCTGCTTCCCATCCACAAACACTCCTGCAATGGCTGCATGACATTTCTCAGAGTGGGTTTCTTGATGGTGACAACAATATTATCTTTTTATTATATAGGGATTATAGTGCGGAAATAGTTTGCACATCCCTTTACAAAATAAAGGGAGACAGACAGTACAGTTACAATACAATTGAAGACAAGAGGGTTAGGGGGGTCCTGCTTATGAGAACCTACAACCTAAATGATGCCAGAGCACAAATGGAACACAGTAGCAGAGAGTTATCCTTTAACAGGACAGGCACCTTTGTACAGCAGCATTGTCTGTCTGGGGGAGGGGAGTGTTGGATGGACTAGCAGATTTAATACACTAACATTCTGAAGCTAAACTCCAGCTAACACTTTAAAAGCAGTTACAGCAACAGTTTTTTCCTTTTGAGATAATAGTTATACCATAGGCGTGCGCAAGGGGTGTGCCAGGTGTGCCTGGGCACACCCTAATCCTGAGGTTGGCAACCTGTCAATGGTGGGCAGGTGATAGGTAAACCACAATCCTTCCTTGCAGACCCTCAGAACCTGGACAGGAGAGGTGGTGGGGGTGGAATTTAGTGGAACTGATGTGTATTTTCCTCCAGCAGCAGCTGAAAGTAGGCTTCTCCTCCTCTCCCTTTTGTCAACATTCAGCTGCCACAGGAGGAAAATATAGGGGATCGGTACTAATATATGGCACCCCTCCTTTCCCTGTTCCATTTCCTTCTGTTGCCCGGGTCCCCCATGTGCTCCCTTGCTCCCCCTTCCCCCCATTGTTTAAGAATGGAGAGCAGGGAAGAGGCCGGTACGCATATGTGTTGGAGGTTTGGGGTGCACACCCTAATGCAATAGGCTGCGCACACCTATGGGTTATACATAACTAGATAAAAGCTAATCGTTGTAAGCACCCCTTCCAGTGTTGAATGGTTTGTCTCATCCTTGTAACTGATACATTTTGCAAGACAGTTTGTTCTTTTGAAAAACAACAGACCTACTGGCCAGGTCACCAGGGGAAAATAGAAGGAAAAAAGCCTAAAAAAAAAAAAATGAATGCAGCCCTCACATCTAAAGGCCCGTACACACGGTCAGACTTTTTGCCAACAAACTTCAAAATTAGCAAGTTTTCCAAAAAATCCGACCGTGTGTACGCTCCATCGGACAAACTTTGTCGGTTTTCATCGGACAAAAGTTTGATGGTGCAAAAGTCAGACCGTGTGTGCAGAAATCCATCGGACTTTTGTCCGAAGTACAAATACTCATGCCCAGAACCAATGTTAAAATCAACCAACAATAGCAGAAGTTAACCAAAGGGTGGCGGTAAAGAGCAGAAAAGAGCAGAAAAACCACGTGATGTTGGGAAAGTTTTGGGAAAGTTTGCAGAAAAGTCCTGCCGTGTGTATGCTCTGGGTGTTCCCGGCCAACTCCCTTCAAACAAAAATCCACTGAAAATTAGTTTGAAGTCCGTTCGTGTGTATGAGGCTTTAGAATTGGTAAGCTGCAATATAATAAATGTTTGCTTATGGGTTTAATACCGCTTTAAGTCTAGAAGGTGGAACCAGAGACTGTATTACTTACCCTAACTCCTGCACTATCTTCTTCTCCTGGAAGCTCTGGCCTGTGGGCACTCTCTTCGTGTCATTGTGTACAATGTGGACTATTGATCCTTTTCTGTGTCTTTAACACGGGGCAAAAGGGGCAGCTCCCAAGGGACCGGGGTCATGTCCTCCCCTACTCCGACTCCTCCCCCTCTCCTCCGCTCCTCGAACCTCGAAGTCTTGCAAGTAAAGAGCCCACCTGGATGATGCTCACTGCAGCTCCCTAATCTTCTCTCCAGGATGGACTTCAGTCAGGCCGGTCTGTTTGGATACATTGAGGACCTGAATGGGGCATGGGGGCTGGTCGTTTATTGGGGGTCTCCCATTATAGTGGGTGTATATATAGAAGTAAAATTATGGTTGTGAGACCTTTACAGTGGCCTCCCACCCGTCATTCACTATTAATATTATTATTATTATTGATTATTAGCTCTGCATTAATTTCTCATCCCATTGAATAACTTCTCCATCAGTGAGCAATAGTGATGAGCCGAACACCCCCGGGTTCGGTTCGCACCAGAACCCGCGAACGGACCGAAAGTTCGCACGAACTTTAGAACCCTATTAAATACAATGGATGCGAACGTTCAAAATCTAAAGTGCTAATTATAACGACTATTATGCATGTTATTGTCCTAAAAAGGGTTTGGGAACCCGGGTTCTGCACCAGGGGACATGTATCAATGCAAAAATAAGTTTTAAAAACGTCCGTTTTTCTGGAGCAGTCATTTTAATGATACTTAAAGTGAAAAAAAAATGTCAAATATTACTTTAAATATCATACCTGGGGGGTGTCTAAAGTATGCCTGTGAAGTGCCACGTGTTTCCCATGTTTAGAACTGTCCCTGCACAAAATTACATTTCTAAAGGAAAAAAAGCCATTTAAAACTGCTTGCGGCTTTAATGTAATGTCTGGTCCCGGTAATATGGATGAAAATCTTTAAGAAAAATGACATAGCTACCCCATCACACCCCCCCCCCCCCTTACCCCAGCCCATTACCAGCCCCTTTGGGTCTTGTATGGATATTAAGGGGAACCCCGCACACAAAATAAAAAAGGCCCTATATACTCTGAACAGCCGTATACAGGCGGTGCATACAAGACAGGGACTGTAGGTTTGTTCGTATGTAGAATCTGTTTGTAATTTTGAACAGGTACATTGTTTAAGTGTATCTCCAGCCAAAAAATATATTTTTAAGCTTTTTGGAAAACATAGGGAAGGGTTATCACCCCTGTAACATTTGTTTTGCTGTCTGTGCAGTGTGCACCTGTTCAGAACAGTTCACCTCACTTTCCGTCCTAATGACAAATGTTTTTTGAAAATTTGGGGTTTTTATTGAAACAAGAATTGGTGATAAAGAATCAGTGGAGAGGAGACACTTTTTTTCCCATATTAACTCTTACAGGAGAGAATTTGCCTTCCTAGGGGTAGATTTCCTCTCACTTCCTGTTGTATCCTTCCGTTTGCAAGGAGGAGTCGTTTGTAAGTTGGATGTTTGAAAGTAGGGGCCTGCCGTATATACTCAGCTGAAATTTGCCCCTTACATGTTGGTGTTGCCACAACACTGTGAGCCCTCACAGTTACTCTTGGTGGGCGCATGAATGGGCCCTGCTGTGAATTATTAGATCAAGAATTGTAATTGCATGCCCCTGTTGAACAGGGGCTGAAAAATTGGGCTTTTGGTGGTGGTGGTGGTGGTGGTGTTGACACAACACTGTAAGGCCTCACAGTTAGTCTTGGTGGGCGCAGGAATGGGCCCTGCTGTGAATTATTAGATCAAGAATTGTAATTACATGCCCCTGTTAAACAGGGGCAGAAAAATGGAGCCTTAGGCACTGCTGCCACAACACTGCAACCCCTCACAGATACTGTACTTGGAGCACAGCAATGAGCCCTGTTGCAAAGTATTGCATCAAAAATTGTAATTACACGCCCCTGTTAAACAGGGGCTGAAAAATTGGGCCTTAGCCACTGGTGCTGGTGCCACGACACTGCAACCACTCCCAGATACTCTACTTGGAGTGCAGGAATGAGCCCTGCTGCAAAGCATTGCATAAAAATTGTAATAACACACCCCTGTTAAACAGGGGCTGAAAAATTGGGCCTTAGCCACTGGTGGCGGCACCCAGAAACAAAAATGTTCTTCCAAGCTATCATCGTCAATCGGATCATTGAGGAGGAGGAGGATAGTCAGTCAACATAACAGGACAAACTCTCAGCATCAGCATCAGTCTTGAAGGGATGTGACATTTGAAAATAAATTAGTCTGTTATATCAGCTTCAGGTGTTTGGTAGCTGGTGGTGATCCAAGACTGGTTCATCTTTATGAAGGTCAGTCGATCAACAGAGTCGGTGGACAGGCCCACCCTGTGATCCGTGACAAATCCTCCAGCAGCACTGAATGTGCGTTCTGAAAGAGCGCTGGATGCAGGACAGGCCAGTAGCTCAATTGCATACTGTGCAAGCTCTGGCCAGTGATCCATCCTCAAGACCCAGTAAGCCAGAGGATTTTCGGTGGGGAAGGTGTCCAAGTCTGACCTTGCCCCTAGGTATTCCTGCACCATGTATATCAGACGCTGGCGATGGTTGCTGGAACTGATCATACCTTGGGGCTGCGGACTAAAGAATTGTCTGAACGCTTCGGTCAGACGGCCACCTTCCCCACCGCTCCTTCTTTGACTGACCGAAGCCTCAGCAACTCGTTGTCCAAGACCAGGAGTTTGTAACCTCCCAGTCTCTGGGAACGCGTTGCACAGACCTTTCTGCAAGGCCTCCCGGAGTTGTCTCATCCTCTGCTCCCTCTGCGACGGTAAGATAAGGTCCGCAACCTTACCCTTGTACCGTGGATCAAGGAGAGTGGCCAGCCAGTAATGGTCCCTCTCCTTGATCCGAAGAATACGAGGATCCTTCCGCAGACTTTGCAGGATCAGGGAGGCCATGTAGCGTAGGTTAGCTGAGGCATTCAGTCCGGAGTCCTCTGGGTCACTAAGGACGACATGATCCGCAGCCACCTCCTCCCAGCCACGTACAAGTCCACTGGTTTCTTGGGACTGTAAATCATCCCTAAAAGACTGCTGCTGATGATGCTGAGTGCCAGGCTCCACCTCCATGCTGACACAATCCTCCTCCTCCTCCTCTTCTTCCTGTGCGATGGGTGGGACAGAAGGAACACTGTCTGGGTAAAGGGGGCCTTGAGAGGCAAGGAAGTCCTCCTCTTCCTGCCTCTGTTCTGCCTCAAGTGCCCTGTCCATTATTCCACGCAGCGTATGTTCCAACAGGTGGACAAGAGGTACAGTGTCACTGATGCATGCACTGTCACTGCTCACCATCCTCGTGGCCTCCTCAAATGGTGCCAGGACAGTGCATGCATCCCTGATCATGCCCCACTGGCGTGGTGAAAAAAACCCAAGCTCCCCTGACCCTGTCCTGGTGCCGTAGTCGCACAGGTACTCATTGATGGCCCTATGCTGCGTGTGCAGCCGCTGCAGCATGGCCAACGTTGAGTTCCACCTGGTGGGCATGTCACATATAAGGCGGTTCTTGGGCAGGTTCAACTCCTTTTGCAGCTCAGCCAGGCGAGCACTGGCATTATAAGATCTGCGGAAATGCACACAGACTTTCCTGGCCTGCCTCAGGACATCCTGTAAGCCCGGGTACCTGCCCAAGAACCGCTGCACCACCAGGTTAAGGACGTGAGCCACACAGGGCACATGGGTCAGTTGTCCCTGTCGGAGAGCGGAGAGGAGGTCCTGTCCCCCAAACATACCAGCGCAAGCACGGCATGGCATCTTTTTGCCTGCGTACTTGCGTAGCCCCTTGAACGCCTACGGAGCACCGCTGGTTCCGAGGACAAAGCACAGGAAGAGGCCACGGAGGAAGAAGAAGAGGAGGGGGTGGAGGACAGAGGTGTGTCACAACCAGTAGTAGCATTTTGGAGGCGTGGCGGTGGAACAACCTCCAACACTACTGCACCTTGTCCTGCATCCTTCCCAGCTGCCAAAAGAGTGACCCAATGGGCCGTGAAAGAAAGGTAACATCCCTGTCCATGCCTGCTGGACCATGAGTCAGCGGTAATATGCACCTTACCACTGACCGCCCTGTCCAGCGAGGCCAAGACATTGCCTTCCACATGCCGGTAGAGAGCCGGAATCGCCTTCCGTGAGAAAAAGTGGCGTTTGGGAACCTGCCACTGAGGAACCGCACATTGCACAAACTGACGGAAGGGGGCCGAGTCTACCAACTGAAAAGGCAGCAGTTGAAGCGCTAGCAATTTAGCCAAGCTAGCATTCAACCGCTGGGCATGTGGATGGCTGGGAGTGAACTTCTTTTGACGGTCCAGCAGCTGGGGCAGGGAAATTTGCCTGCTAGAATCGGACGTCGGTGTACTGCTAGCAGAGTGGCCGCAAGCACTTGGCTGTGACACACCTAATTCTACACCTTCATTCCTCTCAGTGCAGGTTTCAGAGAGGACTGAAGGTATAGTGGGGTTGGAGATCCCAGCTGATGCGGTGCAAGGAGAGGTACGCTTTGTTCTTTGGTGTGGGTCTTTAAGGTAGGCTTGCCAACGAGCTGCATGGCAGGTCAACATATGTCTGGTCAAGCATGTGGTGCCCAAGCGGCTGATGTTTTGGCCACGCGATATACGCTTGAGACATATGTTGCAAACAGCAGCTGTGCGATCTGATGCACTCGCCTCAAAAAAGGCCCACACCAAAGAACTTTTTGAATAACGGGCATAGGCAGCGCCCTGCACAGGCGGAGCTCTGCGGTGTGATTCCGTCGGTGTGCTGCCCTTACGCTGGCCACCCAAGGGCATCCTGCCTCGTTGGAGATGTGCCTCCTCCTCCTCCTCCTTCTCTCTCCTATTAGGCACCCACGTGGAGTCAGTGACCTCATCATCCCCTCCCTCCTCATCACTGGAGCCAATCTGGCAGTATGCTGCAGCTGCTGGAACATGACTGCCAGATTGGTGTCCTTCTTGAGCATCCCCTCTCTCTGCTCTCACGCTACTGCCTTCCTCTAGCTGGGTATCATCATCAGACCCTTCGAAACGCTGGGCATCCTCCTGGAGGATGTACCCAACACTGTGCTCAAACAGTTCGGGGGACTCCTCAGGAGGAGGACATGGTGGGTCTAGGGAAGGAGTGACTGATGATGACATTGATACCAGGGAAGAGGATGCTTTGGCAGCTGCTTTGCCAGTACCCTGAGCCTGGGTGAGAGAGGATGAGGAGGATGAGGAGGGCTTGGTCATCCACTCTACCAAGTCTTCGGCATGATGTGGCTCAACATGTCCAGCTGCCGAAAAGAAGGACAAACGTGTCCCATGGCCATGTGCTGATGACAATGCACCGCGTCCACGACCAGCACTGTTGCCCCCAGACACAGAGCCTGCTTGCTCTCTTTTATTGGCTCCTGACTGTCTGCCTCTCCTTGTTTGCCTTCCAGACATTCTAATGGCCTGCAGGGAGATGGGAAAACCAGCAATAAGGGGTAGCTTCAGGTGTATACTGTGCAGGAGGCTTAGCAACAATGACACTGACACTGTCCCCTGCCTATCCTTCTCTCTCCCTGCACACAAGGTTTAGCAAAGAATAGGACACTGACACTGTCGACTGCCTATCCTTGTCTGTCCCTACACACAAGGTTTAGCAATATGGTTAAGCACACTAGGTTTAGCAAAGAATATGACACTGACACTCTCCCTGCCTATCCTTGTCTGTCCCTACAAACAAGGTTTAGCAAAGAATATGACACTGACACTCTGCCTACTTATCCTTGTCTGTCCCTACACACAAGGTTTAGCAATATGGTTCAGCACACAAGGTTTAGCAAAGAATATGACACTGACACTCTCCCTGCCGATCCTTGTCTGTCCCTACACACAAGGTCTAGCAATATGGTTAAGCACACTAGGTTTAGCAGAGAATATGACACTGACACTCTCCCTGCCTATCCTTGTCTGTCCCTACAAACAAGGTTTAGCAAAGAATATGACACTGACACTCTGCCTACCTATCCTTGTCTGTCCCTACACACAAGGTTTAGCAATATGTTTAAGCACACTAGGTTTAGCAAAGAATATGACACTGACACTCTCCCTGCCTATCCTTGTCTGTCCCTACACACAAGGTTTAGCAAAGAATATGACACTGACACTCTCCCTACCTATCCTTCTCTGTCCCTACACACAAGTTTGAGGTACAAATAGCACTGACACTGTCCCTGCCTATGTAACTCTTTCCCTGCGCCGGAACACACTACACGAGGCCGCCGCGCTGGCGGCCTTTTATAGTGTGGGGCGTGTACTAAACCCCCTCAGCAATAATTGGCCACAGGCATCCTGCCTGTGGCCAATCATTGCTCTCCTCGCTGCCGGCGCTGTGATTGGCCAAGCATGCAGGGTCACAGTGCATGCTTGGCCAATCACAGCGCCGGGATTACACTGCGATGGCGCAGTGTATTGTGGGCCATTCGCGTCACTCGAATTTGGCGCGAACGGCCCAAATCGTTCGTTGTTCGCCGAACGCGCGAACAGCCGATGTTTGAGTCGAACCTATGTTCGACTCGAACACCGAGCTCATCCCTAGTGAGCAATAATGATGTGCAGTAACCTCCAGCAACCAATCAGTTAGCAGTAATGATGTGCACTAACCTCTAGCAACCAATCAGTGAGTGGTATTGATGTGCTATTACTCTAGCAACTAATCAGTGAGCAGTAATAATAAACAGTAACATATAGCAACCAATTTGTGAGTAGTAAAAATGTGCAGTAACCTCTAGCAACCAATCAGTGAGTGGTAAGGATGTGCAGGAACCTCAAGCAACTAATCAGTGAGCCTGGACCAATCTGTGAGTTTGGACCAGTTCTTTATGTTTACATTATTAAAGTTTTTTTTATATAAGTCTATGAGGTTGATTTACTAACGGAAAATAGACTGTGCAGTTGCTCCACTCTGCAAGTGCAGTTGCTCCAGAGCTCAGTAAATTAGGTAAAGAATACCCAATCACGTGCAAGGAAAATTAAAAAAAACAACATTTTTTGCTTGCACATGATTGGATGATGGAAGTCAGCAGAGCTTCTGCTCATTTACTCAGCTCTGGTGCAACTGCACTTGCAAAGTGCAACTGCACAGTCTATTCGCCTTTAGTAACTTAACCCTTATTGACTTATCTAAAAAAAAAACTTTATTAATGTAAACATAAAGAACTGGTCCAAACTCACAGATTGGTCCAAGCTCACTGATTAGTTGCTAGAGGGTCCTGCACATCCTTACTGCTCACTGATTGGTTGCTAGAGGTTACTGCACATTCTTACCGCTCACTGATTGGTTGGTAAAGTGCACAGTCTATTTGCCTTTAGTAAATCAACCCCTATGTGTGTTTGCTTGTTTTTTGGGATGTTGGGGTGGAGAGCAAAATTGCGTGGGTGGGTGGGACAAGAAAATTTTGCCCATGGTCCAATCAATATTAAAGATGGCCCTGGGGGGGCAAGTATGCGACTGCAACTGTGAGTGGCTTAGAAAGGAGGCTGCGGAGGAATAGTCAAACCGCTGGAAGGAGCATGCTGGAGTGCAGAAGAAGATATTTCTCCTTATTCTGGCACTGGAACGAGCATATAACCCCTGCAGTGCAGGGAGGTTCACTGCAAGTGTTTTATTTTTGATGCCCGGAGCTGGGCTTTAAGCTTTCTACATGGTAAATACCAGCTAATACCTCTCTAAAACTTTAAAAATGGGTCCTTTTCTTCAAGCTGTTAAAATTTACTTCAATATCTGAAAGCCAATTTAAAGACTTAAGTTTCCCTTTAAGCCTCAACCTTTAATATCATGCCTCTATGAATAGCATAACTTTATACACAAGAAAACATTGCGCAATATGAGAAGGCTTTCCTATTATGAAAATGTCATAGTTCATAAGTAATTGGAAATAAATTCTTTAGACTAAGCATTGTAAGTCATGGATAACCCCGGATCTGATAGTCTTATGATAGAATTTTAATTAGGTTATATAAATTCTATATAACTGTCATTCTTCCGATTCTGCTAAAGGGGGTTAGTAACCTATAGTATCACCATTGCATTTGTTTTGTCGTTATTACAAGAGAGCATCCTACCTGCTGACATTTATTATATAATTGCAGAGTATGCATTTTTAACAAGCCAACAATCTGCATATTTAAAGAGTTGGTCCATCCAAATGTTATATTTCAAGCCCAACTCGGGGGCAGAGGGGCTTTCACATTTTTAACCTTTAATATTTTTTTATAACTTCTGTTAAACTTTTAACAATACTGTTTTGTTGCTTATTTAGCTGTTTGTAAACCCAACTGCTTCATTAGCCACATAATGTAGGCTCCCAGCTGTATCGGAACATTGTCTATTACAGACGACCGTTCCATTGCTGTGTCTCCATGCCCTCCCATTGCTTTGCCAGGCGTAAGCAGGCTGTACTTTGCGGTAGTGGCTCAGTTGGACTTATAAGTAGTGTAGCGACCTCACCTTTCACTCCCTCCTTCTCTTCTCGGTCAATGGCTCTCGTCTAGGGGACCAGGGAGGAGAGTGTGGCGCACCACCAGCTCGTATCCTCTTGTGTGTAGCGGTGTGAGCTATAACCAATTACCTTCGGGCCTGTGCCCCTGTCCAGAGCCAAAAGCTTCCCTTGAGGATGACCCTTTAACTCCCAGAAAGCCAAGTTCCACACCACTGAAAGTCCAACACTTATTTATTCTTCAGAGCAATAAATAGTCCTTTGAGAGCGACTGGTTAGACATAGAACAGTTCAGAACACAGTAGGGAAGGAGGTCCAGGCACAAACTTGAACTTGGGTTTTCCCCTGTTCCGTTATAGCGCGAACAGGTTTGGAGCACAGTCACTGCCACTGACCGTGAGGGGTCTCTGCCACAGACCAGATGAATAAGGCCTTTGCCACAGACCTGGTTGTTGTGTCTCTGCCACTGACCTGATTCACGATGGGTCCCTGCCACAGACCATCTGGACAGTTACCAGAGGCCCCGCCGTCACCAGTAAATGCTGCACTGGGTCTTCGGAAGGGTCACCTCCCTGGCCTCCTCGTCCCAGATTCGGGTGTCCACACCGGAGGACACCCTAGGAGCCCTTGATCCCTTGCGGGACCCAGTCGAAGGTACTGGGCCCCAGACCTCCAGAGAGTACCTCATCCCAGACCAAAGGTGTCTGGGGTGGAACCGCCACTCCGTCCCCGGGCCTAGGGCACCCGGGACAACACGCACATGCACCCAGGCTGAAGGACCTCGTGCGGAAGATGTCTGCCCCCTTTATACTCTCTCCCAGCATGCACAGCAGGTTCCCCGCCCCGCTGTACTACTGCCGCAAGAGGACACAAAGGGCGCATCCCTCCAATGGTGATTCAACCCCGGCTTATGGCAACAGTGCCACCTATAGGCCGCAGGGAACTAGACACCACTGATATCCTCCACTGGCATAAATTGGTCCAGGAATCCTAACAATTGTTGCATCTGAGCCTGATACCACTCAGATGCCTCCCCTAAATATGACCACCCGCTACAGTAGCTAAATAAATAAGGAAACATTAAAGCCGTTGTAAACCGCTGCACATTTTTTTTTCTTACCTGCAAAACAAAGGCATGATGTGCTAGTATTCATCGCACACTAGCACATTATGTGAAACTTACCTAAAAATTAAGCCTTCCAGCGATGCAATATCATCGCTGTAGACAGCTTCCATCTTCACTCGCTTGCTTCCGGGTTCGCGGACTCCGGCTCTGTGACTGTCCCGGAGCCGCAATGACGTCACTCTCACACATGTGCGCGTGAGCCACCGGTCATGGCACAGGGCTCTGGTGGCCGTTCCTTCAGAGCACATGCGCTAAGGTGACCAGATTTTTAAAATTAAATCCGAGGACATATTTTTTTTTTACTAGTAATGGCGGCAATCAGCGACTCTCTGCCCGTTGCCGCCGCCGCCCGCCTAACAGCCTGTCAAGTCCTACTCTCCGGGCCCCCGGCTACTACTGGGTGGGGAGCGGAGGAAGATCACTCCACCAGGGAAGGCAAGGAGATAAGCAGGCAGGCGGCTGGCCGGGACTTGAGCCAAGGCAGAAGAACATGCGAGCGGAGCTGAATGAGCATTTTCCCCCTAAACTGAAGAAATATTCCCTCCATTCCGACCAGCACATGATCATCAGAAAGGGGCAGCACAGATAACGGAAAAAAATATACCCCCCTAAGCTAGTAGAGGTGTAATTCAGATTTTTTATTTTTAATTCTGCACTGACTGTCTTTGAAATTTCCCCAGCCCCTGTTCAAATCCAATCCGGCGACAAAACCGGGGACAGACTTGGTCCGGGGACAGTGTCTTCAATCCGGGGACTGTCCCCGGAAGCCGGGGATGCCTGGTCACCCTAGCATGCGCCAGTGATGTCACTGGCTGCATGTACAGTAAATATCTTTTAAATGGTAAACGTTTAGAAGATATTTACACTACCTATAGGTAAGCCTTATTATAGGCCTACCTATAAGTAAAAGTCAAAGATGGAAATTTACTTCCTCGTTAAGACTCAACTCTGGTAAACTTGAAAATTCTTCCTAGCGGTTGGGCTGCTCTAATGCTGCAAAGGTTAATTATTTAAAGAGATATTAAGCTTATTTATTTATTTTTTTGACTTTCACTTTCATAGAGGCACCCGTGTGGCAAGCCTGCTGATCTCACACGTTTGATTATCTGACTGAAGACCGCTAGGGTGACCACGTGTCCCGGATTGCCCGGGACAGTCCCGCATTTTGCATGTCTGTCCCGCGTACCTTCATTCCAGGACAATACAGTGTCCCGGAATGAAACTGACACAGCCAACCCCCGGGCCAATCCCTGAATGGTAGTTTGGAAATGTGGTCACCCTAAAGACCGCTGCTTTTAGAATTAAACATCAAAACAGTGTCATGGACTTCTAAATACTGTATTTCACGGTATAAGCTCAGTTTAGTGGTAAAAATAAGTGTGAAATGCAAGATTTCGGTGGGTGTAAAAAGGTGTCCTCTTGGCGACTTCAGACTGTAGGCTTACTGTACCTGAGTGTGGGTGTACCAAGATGGCCCTGACGGAACGTCACTTCCGTTACACAATTTTCAGGGGTCGCCTAATCTGACGGAACACTGGCCTAAGTCTAGCAGAGAAAGTGGTGTCACTCCGCCGGTTGTGCTTTCTGACAACGTTAGCTAGATAAAATTATAATGGCCGGTAAAATAGTTCACATATGTGTATTTTGGTGTTTGTTTGGAGTTCAGATCTAAGCACTGCTTTCTCTTCTAAACCCAGTGTTTTTCTTCTATGCCTACCTTCTTCTCAATCAAAATTTCTCTTGCTGCATAAACTAGCATAATTTAGACAGTGGCAACCAGTGGCGGTGTGTCCATAAGGGTGCACGGGCACCGCCCCCTCTGTCCAGCCACCCCCTCTGTCCAGCCACCCCCTCTATGACTAATGGATAGATCTATCCATGGCCGCCGCTGACACCCCCTATTCAGGCGCCCGGCCCCTTTTTGGACGCCGGTCTCCTGAATTACAGTGGCGGGGGGTGTTTTTGGCATGTCAGTGATCGTCTGTTCCCTGTCATCGGAACAGACGATCAGTGACGTGTAACGTGTAGCCACGCCCCCCTACAGTAAGAATCACTTCCTAGGGAACACTTAACCTCTACAGCGCCACCTAGAGGTTAAACCCTTAACTGCCAGTGTCATTTTCACAGTAATCAGTCCATTTTTATAGCACTGATCGCTGTAAAAATGACAATGGCCCCAAAATGGTGTCAAAAGTGTCCGATGTGTCCGCCATAATGTCGCAGTCGTGATAAAAATTGCTGATCGCCGCCATAACTAGTAAAAAAAAAATTATTATTAAAAATGCCCCCTATTTTGTAGAAGCTATAACTTTTGCGCAAACCAATCAATAAACGCCTATTGCGATTTTTTTTTACCAAAAATATGACGAAAAATACGTATCGGACTAAACTGTGGAAAAAAAAGTTTTTTATATATATTTTTGGGGGATATTTATTATAGCAAAAAGTAAAAAATATTGTATTTTTTTCAAAATTTTCGCTCTATTTTTGTTTATAGCACAAAAAATAAAAAACGCAGAGGTGATCAAATACCACCAAAAGAAAGCTCTATTTGTGGGAAAAAAAGGATGCCAATTTTTTTTTGGAGCCACGTTGCAGGACTGCGCAATTGTCAGTTAAAGCGACGCAGTGCCGAATCGCAAAAAGTGGCCTGGCCCTTTAGCTGCATAATGGCCAGGGGCTTAAGTGGTTAATCAGATTTAATTAGAAAAAAAAATGTGAATCCTGGGTTAAAGTTGTGTGAATATATTTCTAAAAAGACCCCCAATAATTTTTCACATTTTGGTATTCATTTTGCCATGATTAGGTCCTGTGGTATGACATTTCTTATGCTGATGACAAATATCCTTTCCTCTACATGAAAGATGATGGCCCTTTGTCCTATGCTCGGTCATGGAGACACAGAGCTAATCTCCCAAATCTTTATATTGTCCTTGGATATATTTATACATTTTAATTAGATCACCTGCAAGGCGTCTCTCTTCCAAACTGAACAAGCCTAATTTTCAAAGCTTTCATTAGAAGTGAGAACTCTTATCTTTATTAATGTGGTTGTCTCCTTTTGAACTCTTTCTCTCCTTTTGAATCTACAATGTCCTTCTTCTAGTGTGGTGCCCACAATTCTACATTCGTTCATTACTCATACAAGTGAATTATATAGGGCGAATACTATACTACTGGTAAAGAATAGTGATGAGCCGAACACCCCCGGGTTCGGTTCGCACCAGAACCCGCGAACGGACCGAAAGTTCGCACGAACTTTCGAACCCTATTAAATACAATGGATGCGAACGTTCGAATTCTAAAGTGCTAATTATAACGACTATTATGCATGTTATTGTCCTAAAAAGGGTTTGGGAACCCGGGTTCTGCACCAGGGGACATGTATCAATCCCAAAAAAAGTTTTAAAAACGGCCGTTTTTCGGGAGCAGTCATTTTAATGATGCATAAAGTGAAAAAAAAAAAGTCAAATATTCCTTTAAATATCGTACCTGGGGGGTGTCTAAAGTATGCCTGTGAAGTGCCACGTGTTTCCCGTGTTTAGAACTGTCCCTGCACAAAATTACATTTCTAAAGGAAAAAAAGCCATTTAAAACTGCTTGCGGCTTTAATGTAATGTCTGGTCCCGGTAATATGGATGAAAATCTTTAAGAAAAATGGCATAGCTACCCCATCACCCCCCACCCCTACCCCAGCCCATTACCAGCCCCTTTGGATCTTGTATGGATATTAAGGGGAACCCCGCACACAAAATAAAAAAGGCCCTATATACTCTGAACAGCCGTATACAGGCGGTGCAAGACAGGGACTGTAGGTTTGTTCTTATGTAGAATCTGTTTGTAATTTTGAACAGGTACATTGTTTAAGTGTAGCTCCAGCCAAGAAATCTATTTTTAAGCTTTTTGGAAAACATAGGGAAGGGTTATCACCCCTGTAACATTTGTTTTGCTGTCTGTGCAGTGTGCACCTGTTCAGAACAGTTCACCTCACTTTCCGTCCTAATGACAAATGTTTTTTGAAAATTTGGGGTTTTTATTGAAACAAGAATTGGTGATAAAGCATCAGTGGAGAGGAGACACTTTTTTCCCCATATTAACTCTTACAGGAGAGAATTTGCCTTCCTAGGGGTAGATTTCCTCTCACTTCCTGTTGTATCCTTCCGTTTGCAAGGAGGAGTCGTTTGTAAGTTGGATGTTTGAAAATAGGGGCCTGCTGTATATACTCAGCTGAAATTTGCCCCTTACATGTTGGTGTTGCCACAACACTGTGAGCCCTCACAGTTACTCTTGGTGGGCGCATGAATGGGCCCTGCTGTGAATTATTAGATCAAGAATTGTAATTGCATGCCCCTGTTGAACAGGGGCTGAAAAATTGGGCCTTTAGTGGTGGTAGTGGTGGTGTTGACACAACACTGTAAGGCCTCACAGTTACTCTTGGTGGGCGCAGGAATGGGCCCTGCTGTGAATTATTAGATCAAGAATTGTAATTACATGCCCCTGTTAAACAGGGGCAGAAAAATTGGGCCTTAGGCACTGGTGCCACAACACTGCAACCCCTCACAGATACTGTACTTGGAGCACAACAATGAGCCCTGTTGCAAAGTATTGCATCAAAAATTGTAATTACATGCCCCTGTTAAACAGGGGCTGAAAAATTGGGCCTTAGCCACTGGTGCTGGTGCCACGACACTGCAACCTCTCCCAGATACTCTAGTTGGAGTGCAGGAATGAGCCATGCTGCAAAGCATTGCATAAAAAATTGTAATTACATGCCCCTGTTAAACAGGGGCTGAAAAATTGGGCCTTAGCCACTGGTGGCGGCACCCAGAAACAAAAATGTTCTTCCAAGCTATCATCATCAATCGGATCATTGAGGAGGAGGAGGATAGTCAGTCAACATAACAGGACAGTCTCTCAGCATCAGCATCAGTCTTGAAGGGATGTGACATTTGAAAATAAATTAGTCTGTTATATCAGCTTCAGGTGTTTGGTAGCTGGTGGTGATCCAAGACTGGTTCATCTTTATGAAGGTCAGTCGATCAACAGAGTCGGTGGACAGGCGCACCCTGTGATCCGTGACAAATCCTCCAGCAGCACTGAATGTGCGTTCTGAAAGAACGCTGGATGCAGGACAGGCCAGTAGCTCAATTGCATACTGTGCAAGCTCTGGCCAGTGATCCATCCTCAAGACCCAGTAAGCTAGAGGATTTTCGGTGGGGAAGGTGTCCAAGTCTGACCTTGCCCCTAGGTATTCCTGCACCATGTATATCAGACGCTGGCGATGGTTGCTGGAACCGATCATACCTTGGGGCTGCGGACTAAAGAATTGTCTGAACGCATCGGTCAGACGGCCACCTTCCCCACCGCTCCTTCTTTGACTGACCGAAGCCTCAGCAACTCGTTGTCCAGGACCAGGAGTTTGTAACCTCCCAGTCTCTGGGAACGCGTTGCACAGACCTTTCTGCAAGGCCTCCCGGAGTTGTCTCATCCTCTGCTCCCTCTGCGACGGTAAGATAAGGTCCGCAACCTTACCCTTGTACCGTGGATCAAGGAGAGTGGCCAGCCAGTAATGGTCCCTCTCCTTGATCCGAAGAATACGAGGATCCTTCCGCAGACTTTGCAGGATCAGGGAGGCCATGCAGCGTAGGTTAGCTGAGGCATTCGGTCCAGAGTCCTCTGGGTCACTAAGGACGACATGATCCGCAGCCACCTCCTCCCAGCCACGTACAAGTCCACTGGTTTCTTGGGACTGTAAATCATCCCTAAAAGACTGCTGCTGATGATGCTGAGTGCCAGGCTCCACCTCCATGCTGACACAATCCTCCTCCTCCTCCTCCTCTTCTTCCTTTGCGATGGGTGGGACAGAAGGAACACTGTCTGGGTAAAGGGGGCCTTGAGAGGCAAAGAAGTCCTCCTCTTCCTGCCTCTGTTCTGCCTCAAGTGCCCTGTCCATTATTCCACGCAGCGTATGTTCCAACAGGTGGACAAGAGGTACAGTGTCACTGATGCATGCACTGTCACTGCTCACCATCCTCGTGGCCTCCTCAAATGGTGCCAGGACAGTGCATGCATCCCTGATCATGCCCCACTGGCGTGGTGAAAAAAACCCAAGCTCCCCTGACCCTGTCCTGGTGCCGTAGTCGCACAGGTACTCATTGATGGCCCTCTGCTGCGTGTGCAGCCGCTACAGCATGGCCAACGTTGAGTTCCACCTGGTGGGCATGTCACATATAAGGCGGTTCTTGGGCAGGTTCAACTCCTTTTGCAGCTCAGCCAGGCGAGCACTGGCATTATAAGATCTGCGGAAATGCACACAAACTTTCCTGGCCTGCCTCAGGACATCCTGTAAGCCCGGGTACCTGCCCAAGAACCGCTGCACCACCAGGTTAAGGACGTGAGCCACACAGGGCACATGGGTCAGTTGTCCCTGTCGGAGAGCGGAGAGGAGGTTGGTGCCATTGTCGCAAACTACCATTCCTGGCTTAAGCTGGCGTGGCGTCAACCACCTCTCGGCCTGCCCCTGCAGAGCAGATAGAACCTCTGCCCCAGTGTGGCTCCTGTCCCCCAAACACACCAGCGCAAGCACGGCATGGCATCTTTTTGCCTGCGTAATTGCGTAGCCCCTTGAACGCCTACGGAGCACCGCTGGTTCCGAGGACAAAGCACAGGAAGAGGCCATGGACGAAGAAGAAGAGGAGGGGGTGGAGGACAGAGGTGTGTCACAACCAGTAGTAGCATTTTGGAGGCGTGGCGGTGGAACAACCTCCAACACTACTGCACCTTGTCCTGCATCCTTCCCAGCTGCCAAAAAGTGACCCAATGGGCCGTGAAAGAAAGGTAACGTCCCTGTCCATGCCTGCTGGACCATGAGTCAGCGGTAATATGCACCTTACCGCTGACCGCCCTGTCCAGCGAGGCCAAGACATTGCCTTCCACATGCCGGTAGAGAGCCGGAATCGCCTTCCGTGAGAAAAAGTGGCGTTTGGGAACCTGCCACTGAGGAACTGCACATTGCACAAACTCACGGAAGGGGGCCGAGTCTACCAACTGAAAAGGCAGCAGTTGAAGCGCTAGCAATTTAGCCAAGCTAGCATTCAACCGCTGGGCATGTGGATGGCTGGGAGTGAACTTCTTTCGACGGTCCAGCAGCTGGGGCAGGGAAATTTGCCTGCTAGAATCGGACGTCGGTGTACTGCTAGCAGAGTGCCCGCAAGTACTTGGCTGTGACACACCTAATTCTACACCTTCATTCCTCTCAGTGCAGGTTTCAGAGAGGACTGAAGGTATAGTGGGGTTGGAGATCCCAGCTGATGCGGTGCAAGGAGAGGTCCGCTTTGTTCTTTGGTGTGGGTCTTTAAGGTAGGCTTGCCAATGAGCTGCATGGCAGGTCAACATATGTCTGGTCAAGCATGTGGTGCCCAAGTGGGTGATGTTTTGGCCACGCGATATACGCTTGAGACATATGTTGCAAACAGCAGCTGTGCGATCTGATGCACTCGACTCAAAAAAGGCCCACACCAAATAACTTTTTGAATAACGGGCAGAGGCAGCCCCCTGCACAGGCGGAGCTCTGCGGTGTGATTCCGTCGGTGTGCTGCCCTTACGCTGGCCCCCCGAGGGCATCCTGCTTCGTTGGAGATGTGCCCCCTCCTCATCCTCCTCCTCCTCCTCTCTCCTATTAGGCACCCACGTGGAGTCAGTGACCTCATCATCCCCTCCCTCCTCATCACTGGAGCCAATCTGGCAGTATGCTGCAGCTGCTGGAACATGACTGCCAGATTGGTGTCCTTCTTGAGCATCCCCTCTCTCTGCTCTCACGCTACTGCCTTCCTCTAGCTGGGTATCATCATCAGACCCTTTGAAACGCTGGGCATCCTCCTGGAGCATGTACCCAACACTGTGCTCAAACAGTTCGGGGGACTCCTCAGGAGGACATGGTTGGTCTAGGGAAGGAGTAACTGATGATGACATTGATACCAGGGAAGAGGACGCTTTGGCAGCTGCTTTGCCAGTACCCTGAGCCTGGGTGAGAGAGGATGAGGAAGATGAGGAGGGCTTGGTCATCCACTCTACCAAGTCTTCGGCATGATGCGGCTCAACACGTCCAGCTGCCGAAAAGAAGGACAAGCGTGTCCCATGGCCACGTGCTGATGGCGATGCACCGCGTCCACGACCAGCACTGTTGTCTCTAGACACAGAGCCTGCTTGCCCTCTTTTATTGGCTCCTGACTGTCTGCCTCTCCTTGTTTGCCTTCCAGACATTCTAATGGCCTGCAGGGAAATGGGAAAACCAGCAATAAGGCCTAGCTTCAGGAGTATATTTTGCAGGAATCACACTACGCCTGCTGTAGGTGCTGCAAATGCCTGTTGGTGTAACACACCAGGAAAAAGCAGCAATACAGGCTAACTTCAGGTGTAATATGATCAGGAGGCACACTCCGCCCGCTGTAAGTGCCGCAAATGCCTGTTGGTGTAACACACCAGGAAAAAGCAGCAATACAGGCTAACTTCAGGTGTAATATGATCAGGAGGCACACTCCGCCCACTGTAAGTGCCGCAAATGCCTGTTGGTGTAACACACCAGGAAAAGGCAGCAATACAGGCTAACTTCAGGTGTAATATGATCAGGAGGCACACTCCGCCCGCTGTAAGTGCCGCAAATGCCTGTTGGTGTAACACACCAGGAAAAAGCAGCAATACAGGCTAACTTCAGGTGTAATATGATCAGGAGGCACACTTCGCCCGCTGTAATTGCCGCAAATGCCTGTTGGTGTAACACACCAGGAAAAAGCAGCAATACAGCTAACTTCAGGTGTAATATGATCAGGAGGCTTAGCAACAATGACACTGACACTGTCCCCCGCCTATCCTTCTCTCTCCCTGCACACAAGGTTTATCAAAGTATATGACACTGACACTCTCCCTGTCTATCCTTCTCTCTCCCTGCACACAAGGTTTAGCAAATAATATGACACTGACACTGTCCCCTGCCTATCCTTCTCTCTCCCTGCACACAAGGTTTATCAAAGTATGACACTGACACTCTCCCTGCCTATCCTTCTCTCTCCCTGCACACAAGGTTTAGCAAAGATTGTGACACTGACACTGTCCCCTGCCTATCCTTCTCTCTCCCTGCACACAAGGTTTAGCAAAGAATATGACACTGACACTGTCCCCTGCCTATCCTTCTCTCTCCCTGCACACAAGGTTTATCAAAGTATATGACACTGACACTCTCCCTGCCTATCCTTCTCTCTCCCTGCACACAAGGTTTAGCAAAGAATGTGACACTGACACTGTCCCCTGCCTATCCTTCTCTCTCCCTGCACACAAGGTTTAGCAAAGAATATGACACTGACACTCTCCCTGCCTATCCTTCTCTCTCCCTGCACACAAGGTTTAGCAAAGAATGTGACACTGACACTGTCCCCTGCCTATCCTTCTCTCTCCCTGCACACAAGGTTTAGCAAAGAATATGACACTGACACTGTCCCCTGCCTATCTTTCTCTCTCCCTGCACACAAGGTTTAGCAAAGAATATGACACTGACACTCTCCCTGCCTATCCTTCTCTCTCCCTGCACACAACTTTGAGGTACAAATAGCACTGACACTGTCCCTGCCTATGTAACTCTTTCCCTGCGCCGGAACACACTACACAAGGCCGCCGCGCTGGCGGCCTTTTATAGTGTGGGGCGTTTGCTAAACCCCCTGAGCTATAATTGGCCACAGGCAACCTGCCTGTGGCCAATTATGGCTCTCATAGCTGCCGGCGCTGTGATTGGCCAAGCATGCGGGGTCACAGTGCATGCTTGGCCAATCACAGCGCCGGGATTGCACTGCGATGACGCAGTGTATTGTGGGCCGTTCGCGTCACTCGAATTTGGCGCGAACGGCCCAAATCGTTCGATGTTCGCCAAACGGTCGAACAGCCGATGTTCGAGTCGAACTTATGTTCGACTCGAACACCGAGCTCATCCCTAGTAAAGAAGAAAAAAGTTGCGCTAAATGTGAACGTGACACATATAGTGACTCACAGAACATAAAAATAATAACACAGGTGGTCAAACAATGTGATGAATAGAGCATATGATAAAGGAGCACGGCGGCTCACACAGTGAATAAACCACCAAACAGTGACATATATTGCAATAATAAACACATACACCTGCGCACTGTGATCATATATGAAATCACTAATGATGAACTAAATCAATAGAAATTGAATATGTCCATGAGAAGCAATACTCCAAGATCAAAGTTCATGTAGATGCATTAAAAATAATAATCCTCCACCGTGACCAATGAAGTCCAAACTGGATGTACACCAAGAGCGAGTGATGTATAGGACAGCCTTCACCAATATAAATACTGCCTCTTACCGCAAGACATTGATCCCTTATGACAGGGGATCATAAACCGCCTGTGGCTTGTTCCCCAGCCAGGGATATGTGGCATAAAGCGTCCGACTAACCAGGTGGCGTCTCAACCGGGAGGTCAGCAGCTCAAGATGGTATGAACACGGTCCCCGTATGCCGAAAGAAGGAAAAAGGACTGATAGTGTAAAACCTTACACATTTATTTAGTATAAAAAAGTGAATTCACACATACAGAAATGTAAATTAAAAGGAGCATGAAGTAAGCCGGCCGGCTTCTAAGATTAAGCAGCCCGTATGTCTCCGGGTAGCGTGGGCGCGATGACGTCAGAACTATACTACTATCATATGTCTTTAGCTTTCTTTTTCTGTATTTCGAAATATCACTGCTTTTTGCAGCTACCTCCTGGCATTGGATGGCAGTTTACTGTTTAAAGTGGTTGTAAATCCTGACATATACCCAGCAAAGTGACTGGCCTCAAGTGATACACAGAGATTAAAGAGGAACTGCAGTCTGCTCACATAATTTGTAATAAAAACATCTTTGCCATTCTGAAGCTTCCCCTCAACCACTTTGCATATTATTTTATATATACTGTGATTCTGTAATTGCCAAATATGCTGCAGAAATCTCCCTCCACTAAGTATGGCTGCAGCCATTTTAACTGTGGGCAGCTGAAGCTGCTGCCTGTTCACTTCCTGGATTTACACAGACACACAGAGGCACACCTTCAGCTCTGCAGCCCTGCCGCTCTCATTTGCCCTCTTATGACTTATCCCCCCTTCCTTCCTAGCAAACTCTCACAGGAGTGAGAGAGAGAGCTGTGCATGATGTCATAAGCCTAGGCTAATGACCAGACAAGAAACAGGAATTGGGCTGTATAAGGTATTTACTAGCAGAAAAAAAAATGTTTTACTATCCAAAGTTAAAACAACAAGGGCAGAAGATTTAAGAGGTGGAAAATTGAAAAAATGACTGAAGGTCCGCTTTAAAAAAATCCTCCTGCATAAATTGTACCTGCTAATCTGCATCCTTCTCTCCTCCACAGCTGTTATAAGTACAGAATTTACACAGATTTTCTTAGCTTCAGAAGGCAGAGGATGAGGATCTGATGTCACACACTGCACAGCACAGAGATAAGAGTAATTTGAGATCTGAGTGGGGGGAATGAACACACCCCTCTGTACACAGTCTCATAGAGAAGCATGCACAGCTGAGGCTGTCAATCACCTGCTGGGTGCTGGGGTGAGAGGATGTATCTCTTGGGATTACTTGGTGTAGGGATAGACTGTCAGATAGCAGAGGAATGATAGAGCAGACAGAAATCTCTCTAGGTGCTTTGGGTCAGAAGTACACATTATTGAAGGATATGCTTTGTTCAGTTTTCATTTCAGAGCTGACAACCGCTTTAAATGTGCAGAATTTCATAAGATTGAATGTGAGATAGACAGTTGAGGAACACTACAAAAGATATAAACTAGAAAGGGGTTCATATTAACCTCTTACTTTCTCAATTTTAGGCAGCCTAACAGGTTCTCTTTATAGCTTTCCTCCACTGCTTCCTATAGTGTTTAACTTTCTTGTGCTTCCAGGTCACCTTGAGTACAAAGCCCTGGGTAATTTTGTGTCAGACTTTCTATAGGGTTAAGGGCTCATTTGGCTATTGGCCATCAGGCACTGTAAACTGCACAGTAGGAGGAAGAAGAAAAGGTCACGTAGACTCAGTGTAAGTGTAACGGACTGCCTGGCACCCCGCCTGGGTGCCTCTGCCAGGATACAGCTTCCTCCACTCTGAAACCAGGTATTATAGCTGAAGACTGCACCCAAGAACTAGACGATACTAGCCTAGGTGTAAACTGGAACTAACTTTATTGTAAATTCACACAGAATTTACATATACCACACAAAATCAGATGGGAACTTGATCACATTATCATAAACAATGCAAACTTTAAACAGTAATATCATCAGTACATCTAATAGTACATCTAATGAACAGCTAGCAGCTAATAGCAACCTAAATAAACAGTGAACTAATTAACCAGTAAGCTAATTAACAGCTAGGCCTCTAGACAAGCTTTGATTAGTCAGGGAGTGCCCACCCCAGACAGTCCGGCAACAGATCTTATTAACCAGCTTTCTTTCCACATCCATCTTCTCACTGAGTTTTAAGTTGGCTTCCTTGACTGTTAAATGTGGTAGTAACATATCATCTTGCATTATATAACAGGACATCTTCCTGAATGCTCGTAGCTCCCTCAAATGCCAGGGCCAATAGTCAATAGGCAAGAGGCTACCCTGCAATCCCCTCCGAAAGCCCCTGTCCCAGTTGGGTCTGTCACAGTAATGCCGCATACACGCGGTCGGAATTTCCGATAGAAAAAGTCAGATGGGAGATTTTCATTGGATATTATGACCGTGCATATGCCCCATCGGACTTTTCCCGTCGTAATTTCCGACGGACTTAAATAGAGAGCAGGTTCTCTATTTTTCCGTCGGAAAAAATTCCGATCGGAATTTCCTATCGTGTGTACAAATTCCGACGCGCTAAATTCTGACGCATGCTCGGAAACAAATCGATGCATGCTCGGAAGCATAGAACTTAATTTTCTCGGCTCGTCGTAGTCTTTTACGTCACTGCGTTCTTGGCAGTCAAAAGTTCACTGAATTTTTGTGTGACCATGTGTATGCAAGGCAGGCTTGAGCGGAATTCCGTCGGAAAAACCATCCAATTTTTTTCCAACGGGAATTCCGCTCGTGTGTACAGAGCATAAGTATTAGTAGAAGAGGAAGGGTTTGTTATTTTGCCCAGAATAGGCAAAATAACAGGTTTCATAACAAGCAATACTACAGATGCCTTTTTTGAAAATTTTTCAACAACAGCTAGCTTTCCTGTTATCCAGTCAAACTTAAGAGGTATTATTTCCTTGGCAGGGCTTAGTTCCTGAAATATAACGGTATTTCGCTAATATTGTATTAATAATCAATATTCAATAATTCATATTGATGAGAAAAATTCCAAGAAAATCTGATCCGTTCTCGTGTAAAAACTCCAAAATTGATTTAATAATAAAATATAAAATGTCACATGAATGTATCATCAATTGTAGAATATAAAAAATAGCATAGATAAGTATCTTATTCTTGAAGATTGAATGAAAATGAATATCTTTGTGTGTGTGTGTGAATAGCTCAATCAGCTTCCTTACATGTCTTCTGTGTGAATCAGTGTTCCAGCGTCAGCTAGCAGATGTGTGTGTAGCATTCAAGAGAGACCGCATGTCAGCTCAAGTCTGCCTAAAAATCTAACAGTCACTAGCTTTTCACCCCTCAAATCTGAGCCCCACCTTCTTTCGAAGGAATGATTTAACGTTTCATGAAGCCCGCGAGTTTCAAATATAATCTTAGTTGTTCAGTGTCTAAAATTCTTACGGGTGGGGCTGTGAACTATGTGAGTAGCTAAAAATGAGCATTATTCAACTTGTAATAATATTACTACATATCTGAGTCAAATACTAAATATTACACTATGGATACATTAAAAACCAAACATTCTTATTAATATCCTAATCAAGAAATATAGCAATATTTAAGAACTTATAATCTTAGCTAAAATACTTTTACATCTAAAGTAATATGAGATCTTTCTTCTCATCATGGGAGGATGGTAGAAGCCTAATTATGAACACATGTTTGAGCCTACCACTTGAAGTTTAAAACGAACTCTATACTTACACAATTCTAAAAGTTTATATATTTCACTTTTCCATATCCAGACACAAATATAAATATTTTAAATGTATTCAAGTCCATTATTCTCAAAGACCCAAATCCATTCATTCATGTGTTAATATTGTTAGTAAATGAATATTAGATATTAGATTAAAGAAAATCTTTTTAACATTTCCCTCTCAAAATGATTGATTAACAATCTTTCATTTTCCTATCCACATTCATAATCAACCGTATCACATCCTGTATTCATTCACCAATAGACCTTAAGATAATTGACTTGAATATATTCTCAATTCTAATTCCAGATAAGAAAAAGTGATTTCAGAAAACCTTTTGCTTCATATACCATAAAAATATATTTTTACCTTATTAATTTCTTTTTCTTTTACCATAAAATCAATCCCCTTAATATTCCTAAATTCATGAATGTAACATTGTTGTACTTTGAAGTATGAATATCACTTCAGAAACATATGTTTCATATTTTCCCTCCAAATTATGTTTAGCATTTTCAAATATAACCATACAACCTTTCAAATAACCTTGTCGAAATTTAAACATAAAATATGTTCTTAACTTCAGTTCCTTCATATATGTGAGATGATTTTAAAACTAAATGCATATTACAATGTAAAGTTAATCCTAACTTGTTTATGTACCTTTAAGCAAAATGTACTCTGTCTTAATTAACACCAGATGTTCCTACTAACTAGACTCTATTGTAAAAAAGTTTAACCCTTTCAACTCTGAAAGTACACTACATGTGTTTATAAAAATTAGTGTGGAAAAAATATCTCCTCTTGATATGAAAAACATATCTCGTCACATAAAAAGTTGATATATAAAAACTGCAATATATCTGATGGATAAAATTATATCATCAGTCGTCAAAAATCAAAAGTCAATTGTTTTTATAAGTTTCCCTCTCATTAGAGGTATTGAGATTCTTCTTTCTTTTTTCTTCCTCCTGTACTCCTGTAAAGTTGCAAAACTTTATTGAACATAGAAAGACAACAGTAATTATGAAGAATGAATATCTTATGTCATCTTCTCTCAGCCAGAACTATATTCTTAAGCTTCAAGGGCTTGTTTTCATCTGGAAGGTCTAGAAATATTACATTTCCCTTCTTTTGTTGACTTTTAAGTCAGATCCTGTAAAAGAATGCAGCATCAATTTTTTGAATGAAAAAATACATTTTATACATCATAATCCTAATATTTTATCATGACATGAAAAACATATTTTGATAATAACATTTGTAATTACCTTAGACTAGCCTATACTACTTATACTATTATTCTGTGTATTTTAAATACTACAAGACGCAATTTCCATGCTGTACTGTAATTTCTATCTTCCAATTCAGCATTTTCTGTAGAATTTTGGCTGAATGACATTCTTTGAGTAGCACATAGAATACTCTGCTGAATGAATCTTGATATCATCAACAAATACTGGCTTAAAGCCTCTCTCAGCACTTGGTTTAAAAACATCATTTTGTACACATTGCTGAAAATGTTCTGTTATCAAATCTACCTGTATAGATTTAGATTGTAAAGTTTTAACAAATGGGCAATATCTGTCATATAATTCTCCTGAATTAATTCTCTTTAGAAGAAGTTTTAGTGATTGATCAGATGTCTGTAATATGATCTTACTAGATTTCACAATCTTTTCTGTTACTTTAACTGCAAAATAAACACTTAACAATTGCTTAGTATGTGCATCAAAGGTCTTTTCCATATTTGTCAAACCTCTGGAGAAAAATCCTATTATTTTATGATTACCTTTTCTTAATTGAGACAAAGTAACTGAAATAGAATTCTCCGATACATCAGTGTGCAATCTAACAGACATAGACAAGCCAACTTCAATTGTACTCAATGAATGAGCATTCTGCACATCCCTTTTCAACATTTCAAAGGCATCTGTCTGGGGTGGACCCCATCTATCAAACACACCATCTTTTTGTCTCAACAAATCAAATAATGGTTTAACTTTAATATCATATGTCCGTAAAAACTCTTTGCAACAATTTATTTCTTTTAAAAATTGATGTAATGCCTTGTAAGATGTTGGAATTGGAAAAGCAGAAATCTTCCTAACTTTTTCTTGTGATAAAGTTCTCCGCCCATAACTAATTTGCATATGCAGGAATGTTACCTGACTCTTCATCAATTGAACTAGCTCCGTATTCAGTTTCAGCCCTGCTGTTTGTATCAAAGTAAATAATTCTGACAAAAGACTGATGTGCTCTTCTATACTTTGTGTAGTCAGCAAAAACTTGTCCACATGCTGGAAAATACATTCTGGTCTAGAGAATTTTGATAATACTTTCTGCAAACTCTCATGTACTATGCCATCACTAATGTCCAATCCTGGAATTAATCTAGTGAATGCATAGGTTTCTTTATTAAAGCTGAAGGCAAGTTTATATTGACAGCTTTTAGTTAATGGTACTGAAAAATGACCATTGGCGATTTCCAGTACAGAAAATACCTTGGCCTTGGCATCCATGTGTGACATTAAATTTAAATCAGGAATAATAGGTGTGTTATTTGTAATGCATTTATTCAGTGATCTTACATCAACTGATAACACATACTCATCATCATTCTTGATAGGCCAAATACAATTATTTACCACAGATTGTGCTTTCTTTAATATTCCTTTTTGTAAAAATTCTTGTACAATGTCAGAAACTGGACCTATTGATTCTTGTGGCAACTTATTTTGACTTTGAGGTTTAGGGTCTTTCCCTTCAATCTCAATTTCAATGTCTTTAAACAACCCTGTGTCACTTTTGGTCTGACTCCAAAGACGTTTATGTGTTTGAACCAATTTTTTCAATACAAGATTGGTCTTTGTATGTGGCCACTTAAAATCTGAAGATATGTCAGCGACTGCTGTAGAAACATTTCCAACATTACTGTAAATAGACTGATCTATTAAAATTGGAGCAACATAATTTAATGTTGGAGAAGTTAACACTTATTTTTTCCTTGATTTAGGCAATGGAAGTAATCCATTTCTCTCATTGTCAGCATTATTTGTCTTATTGATTGAACTGTCATTAACAGTCAATGTACTGATCTGTTTGACCTCTGAGGCATAAGGCAAGTCATTCGACCTATTGTTTGGACAAGGATGAACAAATTTCTCAAAATTTTCCTCCTTTCCTAATTCCAAAGTTTGTCTTTGTGAATCTAATTTATATTTCATACATTCTTTTTGTATATGTCCATTTTCCTTACTCTGAAAGCAATAAGCATTTCCTATTTCCTGTGTTCTGTCTGTGACGTGTATCTCATCATATCTGGGTGTGGCCATACACGTGGCAATTCTGAGTTCACCATCTTTCTTTTGTGTAGACTCCTGCTTAGAATCAACACTAACATTACTGTAGCTTGACTCTGCTTTAGACATTACATTATTCTGTAACTCAAACAACTGAATATCTTTTATTTGAATTGCACTTTGCAAATCATCTATTCGTTCAGTCAAACTTGAACAATTAGTACATAATCTATTGTCCTCTGTTTTCCCTGTTGTACACATATTCCTTTCCGGAGCTTCTAAAATCATTGCATCAAAAACTTTTACAAGCTTAATCAAATTTCTAATCTGTTTGCTGAATTTCTTAAAAGTAAATTTAGATTTTTGTATCTCAATATTAGCTTGTAAACATTCATTGAACATGTAACACCATAATTCATCATCTTTAACAAATTTTGACAGATTTTTGAATTCTAAATTACTCTCACTAGATAATTCATTAATAAAATCCATTACTTACTAGACATGTGCATTCGTTTGCGTCCGAATGCATTTTCGTCCGAATTTCAGCTATTTTCGTTATCGTTTTAACAAACGAAAACGAAAGCACAGAATCCGAAAACCGAAAGATCCGACATAAACAAATGCTTTATTTTCGTTTTCGTTGCTACAACAGTTCGATATAGATAGGAGATTCGACGTGACGCTGACAATAACAATCTGTGTCTATCGAACCTGTGGTCGAATGTGCCTAACCTTAACTCTATTAGTCCAAGATTATTCTACATAGAGAGAAAAGATTCGACATAGGAGAGAAAAGATTCGACATAGGAGAGAAAAGATTCGACATAGGAGAGAAAAGATTCGACATAGGAGAGAAAAGATTCGACATAGGAGAGAAAAGATTCGACATTATAGAGAGAAAAGATTCGACATTATAGAGAGAAAAGATTCGACATTATAGAGAGAAAAGATTCGACATTATAGAGAGAAAAGTTTCGACATTATAGAGAGAAAAGATTCGTTATTATAGAGAGAAAAGATTCGACATTATAGAGAGAAAAGATCACTGCTTGTGGGCGGAACATTCGACCGGAAATGTACGATTGCAGAGTCGTACAGTTTCGCTGCTCCGTCGAATCTTCTTTGAACATTCGACAGACACAATAAGCCTTCAATGACAGATTCGACCTTAATTCAGATTTTCGGACGAATGCAATTTTTAACGAAAAACGAAATAAATAAAAACAAATTTCGGGAGTAACTTAATAAATTTATTTTTCGGACGAAAACGAAATTCCGAAACAAAATATTTCAGTGTGCACATGTCTATTACTTACCAATGTAGGACGACTTTTTCCATGTAACGCAGTCTTTCCCTCTCTTCACGGGAAATTACGTCATCAAGAAACAGGATTTTCTTACGTGTGCAAACTTCTCACGAATACTTCTATGTTTCTAGATTCATTCAATGATGCCGAAAGTTCAATCGTTGTTATTTCTCCTTGAAGCTTGTCTGCATAATCAATGCTTGTTTTCCCTCTCGGCAAGCGATAGGAGAAATAATTCAAAAACGTTCGATATTCAGGCAAAAGGATCTTGTTGGCTCGCCATTGAAATATTCCCAGCTTCCTCTCATTTCTATCTGCTTAATGAAGACCTCGGGGAAAAAGACACACCTGGAGGAAAACTAACAGAGAGACTACAGTACTGGGGTAAGAAAACGTTTCCCAGGAAAAACTTAACCATTACCACAAAAACAGTAGGCCTTACCTAATTGGAGGTCACCCTTCAGGTTGTAGGGAAAGATAGGATCAGCAGTGGCTGCTGGGAGTTCATTCTGGAAATGTTTGACGAGGGAGGAAAGTTGTACTACCCAACCTACCTCCCTCATTTAATGTTTAACTACAGAATTAGGTTTACATGTACAGTATGGTTTTATTGTCATGGAAGCTTGGTGGGTTTAGAGTCTTTGGAGGACTGTGAAAAAGTCAGATGGCTACAAAGCTCAGGGGGGGGGGGGGGCGGCTGGGGTTGGTTGTATGATTCTCCCTGTTGGTGTCAGTTGTTTTAACAGTGGCTCAGTCCCTTGAGTAGTTGGAAATAGTGAATTCTTTAGATATTCTCATGCCGGTGTAGCAACCCTGCCGCCCTCCTTCTCCACTATTTGGCTCATTTACATGAGAATAAGGTGCATACGGTCCCCACCATGCCCGTACCCCCTGGGTTACAGAGGTTTAGCACACTTGTTTTCACTTACGGGTCTTTGCAGCGGGGCCCCTTTCAGAGTTGGTTTCTGTCCCTATAGTGTAAGGACAAAAGTCTCTATGCCCCAAGTAACTCCAAGGTCCACACCAGCATCAACCCCAACATAGAGTTTATTTCTTTATGCACGAACATCCACAAATGAGGAGAAGAGAAAGGTGTTAGGAAGACAGATTAGTTCAGGCACTCTTGTTTCTTCGCCACTCGATCCCGAGTGGATATAGCTCACCCGTATAGTCACCCGAAGGCACTAGCAGCCGGCGTGTAACTCGAACAGTCTATTAGATTCCCTAATGGATGCGTTCAGGAGATCCTCTGCCACAGAATCTATAGTGTCCCAAACCTCCTACTGGTCCTGTTGTTTAGATCCCCTTTTTTCAGATGGATGACATCCCTCCAGAGAGTTACCGGGCCCCTTCCTTCACTGTGATCTCTCACCAGTCCTTCGGAACGGTCCTCCCCCAGCCTCCTCTTCTAGAAACGGGTCCCCTCGCAAGGCGGCAACCTGGGATTTCTCCTCCCGAAGTGGGCTCCAGCTAAAGGTGCTGGGCCCAGGGCTGAAGTTGCAGTCCCAGGACTAAAGGTGCCTGGGACTGAAGTGCACATAGCCCCATGGCCTGGAGCGCCACCCGCCACGCACCAGGACTCCGACTCTGGAACCAAAAAGAACCGACCCCTACTGGGCGGCATCTGCCCATTATGTACCCTCTCCCGGCATGTCCAGCAGGTCCACCACACCCACTGTGCGGCTGCCGAGAGAGGACACCAAATCACTGCCCCATTACGTGTGGTTCAACCCCGAGCATAAGTGACAGCGCCACCCATACTTCTAAGGGGAACTGCACACCAGGCAAAACAGCAGCAAGGCAGAGTCCAGCAAATTGAAAGATTCGAGCCAACTACCACTCGAATCACCCTCAAATTTGGCATAGCAATCCCTAAATTTGGTACCCCCGCTACACCGGTGGGGTGTGGCCAAGGACACGGGTAGATTTTAGTCAAGCATTTTTAGCTGGAGAACACCAAAAACCCCTTCTCTTAACCAAAAGTCATTATGTTATTCATATGCAAAGGTTTTTAGTTATTGCTACCGTATATACTCGAGTATAAGCCGAGTTTTTTTTTGTGCTGAAAATGCCCCCCTCGGCTTATACTCGAGTCACCTTTTTGCGCCTGATCTCCCGGATTTTGGAGAGCCGTTACCGGCCAAACTTGGCACACATATAGCCCCACTCTTCCTCTACAAGTGTGCAAAGTTTCTTGTCCGGGGGACCTACGGCCAGGGAGCACCGATTTTTCAAAACCGGGCACCCCTTCCATAGACTCCCATGTTAAACGGTAATTTCTCTGGTGACTTTGGGGACCCAGTACCGGCCGGTCGTAGATCCTCTGGACCCCAAACGTAGCACACATATAGCCCCACTCTTCCTCTACAAGTTTACAAATTTTCTTGTCAGGGGGACTTACGGCCGGGGAGCACCGATTTTTCAAAACCGGGCACCCCTTCCATAGACTCCCATGTTAAACGTCAGTCTAGTCATGGACACAGTGAGGTATGGACACAATGAGGCAAAGTGAGGCACACCCTAGGCTTATACTCGAGTCAATAAGCTTTCCCATTTTTTGTGGTAAAATTAGGTGCCTCGGCTTATATTCGGGTCGGCTTATACTCAAGTATATACGGTAATTGGAATTGTTAATTGTTTAATGGTTAAATCAAGGGCTGCTATGGCCATTTAAAACCATGTCACGCACTCCGTGTTTATTGGGAATTTCAACAACGGAAGGGAAATAACGAATCCATCAGTTTAGGGCATTTTCTTCTTTTACTTTTCCCTACAATGGCGTGATATTATTAGTTGCCTTGTTAGCGTTTTTTAATTATTTCTTAAAGATAAAAGTAATCCTATCACTGGAATGAAATCTGCTCAGCTACTTCCAGATGAGTTTGCTCCTCCACCCCACCCCAGCATTCTATCACCTCTCTAGGTCTTTTTTTCCAGATTTATATCAGCAATTTTACAGAAAAAAAAGAAGCTTTTAACTGAACACCGAGATAAGGAGAGTGATTTGGTGTTCACAGTCAGTGAGAGATACTCACAGATCCCAGGATTTATAAGCTCCTGGATAGCTAGCGGATACTAGACAAAGAAAGTAAAAGAGAATTTATGATATTGACCTCCTCTATCTTGGGATCTCTGAGAAGCCCTACTGAGCATCTGATTAAAAAAGATTTGATTGGCCCACCATGAACCTGTCCCATAAGAAGGGCAACCCACAGGATTTATAATTGACTGGACAGAGACAAAATGGAAAATATTTGTCATCGCCTCTTTTTTCCGGAACCATTGAACATGCATTGTACTAAAACCTTCCATGGCCTGCTAATACTAACCCCCTTATCTCTATGTATCTCTGTTTGCTTTTTATTGGTGTTCCTTTAACCACTTGCCAGCTGTTGTGGAAATTTTATGAAGATGTATTTTAACCGTTTCAGCCCCGGACCATTTTGGCTGGTTAATGACCAGGCCACTTTTTGCAATTCGGCACTGCTTCGCTTTAACTGACAATTGCGCGGTCGTGCGACGTGGCTCCCAAACAAAATTGACGTCCTTCTTTTCCCACAAATAGAGCTTTTTTTTGGTGGTATTTGATCACCTCTGCGGTCTTTATTTTTTGCGCTATAAACAAAAATAAAGCGACAATTTTGAAAAAAATTCAATATTTTTTACTTTTTGCTATAATAAATTTCCCCGAAAAATATATATAAAATTTTTTTTCCCCTCAGTTTAGGCCGATACGTATTCTTCTACATATTTTTGGTAAAAAAAATCGCAATCAGCGTTTATTGATTGGTTTGCGCAAAAGTTATAGCATTTACAAAATAGGGGATAGTTTTATGGCATTTTTATGAATTTTTTTTTTTACTAGTAATGGCGGCGATCAGTGATTTTTTTCGTGAGTGCGACATTATGTGGACACATCGGACACTTTTGACACATTTTTGGGACCATTGTAATTTTCGTGGCGATCAGTGTTATAAAAATGCACTGAATACTGTGAAAATGACACTGGCAGTGAAGGGGTTAACCACTAGGTGGCGCTGTAGGGGTTAAGTGTTCCCTGCATAGTGTTTCTTACTGTAGGGGGGATGGGCTCTGTGTCACATGACACCGATCTCCGCTCCGAGTACACGGAGCCGAGATCAGTGTCATTGTCACTAGACAGAGCCGGGAGATGCTTGTTTACACAAGCATCTCCCCGCTCTATACCTCCGTGAGACGATCGCAGGGTCGCGAAAGTGCCGCTGGCGGCGCGTGCGCGACCACATTGACAGGCACTTAAAGGGGACGTACAGGTACGTTGATGTGCCTGTCCGTGCCATTCTGCCGACGTAAATGTACAGGAGGCGGTCGGCAAGTGGTTAATATGTATTGTCATAGTGTCTCCCAGTGTTAGTTCTCCCGCACCCCGCTCTAAAGAGCTGATTGGGACTGACGCTGGTTGAGATCCGTTAGGTAGTGAAAAACTTCCTGAAGTTGGAGAGAGGAGTTTGCAGCGTGAGGATATGTCTGCCGGCAAAAGGGCCCCTGTGTGATGCACAGACGTTCGTCTGGGGGGATGTGTCCACTCTGCAAACACATTATTGGTTTAGCGGATGTGCGCTCGTGTCACCCCTGTATGCCTGATCAACATATTTGTGGTGCCATGGGCATACACCTGCAGATAAGCTCTCATCGGCAGGAACTGTGTTCATTGGTTGTTGTATTATTCATGTTGTTGTTTGTATTAACTAATCCTGTTGGAAGGATTTCCTGTGTTGTCACATCCTTATTTGGTCATATCCTGTGTGGTCACATCCTGTGTAGGAGGCGATTGGCTGTTGGAGCCAGGACTTGCTGTTTGTAATTAATTTTGTTGTCTTGGAATAAAAGAGCCAGGCAGACTGGTCTCTAGTCAGTCATGTTGAGGAGCTGCGAATGTAAGGTATGGTCATGTCTGTTTACTTGGATGAGTGGGTTTGGGATATACGGGAAATAGAATGATGGGTAAGATGCATTATATCATTAGACAAAATGTGTGCTTATTAGAGACAGGAGATTTGGCTGTGCGCTGTGCGTACAGCGTTATCTCCACGACACTACCGCCGCACGCCAATTTACGTTGGCAGAATGGCATGGGCAGGCAAATGGACATACCTTTAAGTCCCTTTGAATTTGCCGCCTAGCGGGCGCCGCAGGATCGTGCCCACGGGTCCCACGAACTCGCTGTTCGCCGGCGGCCCACGATCATGACACTGAGAGGGAGAAACAAGGAATTTCCCTGTTCTGCCTGGCAACATGATAGAGATCTACTGCTCCCTGTCATCAGGAGCAGTGATTTCTGTCATGTTGTAGCGAGACCATCCCCACTACAGTTAGAACACAGTGAGGGAACACATTTAACCCCTTGATCGCCCTCTAGTGTTTAATCCCTTGCCTGCCAGTGTCATTTATACAGTAATCAGTGGCTATTTGTTGCTCTGATCGCTGTATAAATGACAATGGTCCCAAAATAGTGTCAAAAGTGTCCGATGTGTCCTCCATAATGTCGCAGTCCCAAAAAAAATCGCAGATCGCCGCCATTACTAGTAAAAAAAAAAAATAATAATAAAAATGACAAATTTATCCCCTATTTTGTAGACGCTATAACTTTAGCGCAAACCAATCAATATACACTTATTGCGATTTTTTTATTTTTTTTTACCAAAAATATGTAGAAGAATACATATCGGCCTAAACTGTGGAAGAAATTTGTTTTTTTATATATTTTTTGGGGATATTTATTATAGTAAAAAATATTGCTTTTTTTTCAAACTTGTCGCTGGTGTTTTTGTTTATAGCACAAAAAATTAAAACCACAGAGGTGATCAAATACCACCAAAAGAAAGCTCTATTTGTGGGTAAAAAAAAGGATGTCAATTTGTTTTGGGTACAACGTCGCACGACCGCACAATTGTCAGCTAAAGCGACGCAGTACAGAATCACAAAAAATGCTCTGGTCAGGAAGGGGGTAAATCCTTCCGGGACTGAAGTGGTTAATGACCACAAATGTAAAATGCTGTATTCTGATAAACGCATGTGGTTAATACTTATAATGATAAGAGTCCTTATATGCATCCTTTTTTATTGCACATGCCCAACCCCAGTATTATATGCATTTCTTTTTTTATTTACATACCATAATCCCCATTCCCCAGCATTGGTGTCAGTGACCACAATAATCACCCTCCCCCACACACACACTGGTGTCAGTGGCAGTAACATTGAAGCATTAGTGGTCAGTGGCAGTGATCCAAGACCCCTCCTCCCCTGCACTGGTGCTCAGTACAGTGCTGTTTAAGCTCCCCATTGGTGGTCATTGGCACTGTGTTTTTTTATTTAACCCTTCCTTCCATTAATTAGTGGCGCAGTGGCAGTAACATGTAACTCCTAGCATTGGTGATCAGTGATAACATACCTGATAACCTGCTCTTACGCCACTCTCTCTCTCTCCTTATCAAGGCCAGGGCTTTCTTTGTGGCTAAAGCCCTGTACACACGGCCGAGATTCTCATCAGGAAAAAAATGTTGTTTTTCCTGACGAGATTCTTGACAACGAACGCAGTGACGTCATCGACTACGACGAGCATGCACTCGTCACATTCGATGCCGTCGCCGCCATCTTGCTACACCCTACCTATGCCTAGGAAGCTACCGCGCATGCGTCAAAGTCATTTCGAGCATTCACGGGCTTACCGGAGGACAGGTAAGCTTGTTGCCGCATACACACACACAGTTTTCGCATCGGGAAACAGGCCAACGTGAATCCCGACTAGAAAATAGAGAGCAGGTTTTCTATTTTTCTCGTCAAGCCTCGTACACACGCACGGTTTTCTCGTCCAAATACAGTCTGACGAGAATCACGACGAGAAAAAAAGAAAGCAGGTCTTCTTTTTTTCTCGTCGAGATTCTGGGCAGTTTTCTTGACGAGAAACCTGAAAGCCTCGTACACACGCACGGTTTTCTCTGCAAAAAAGCTCTCCCAGCTGTTTTCTTGTCGTTTCTTGCCGAGAAAACCGGTCGTGTGTACGAGGCCTGAGCCCTTTTGGATAGAAAACTGTCAGATAATTTGGAGAGAGTGGGTCTGGAGGATAAGCAAATACCCTGGGTTTGTAAATTTGATGGATGAACATTAAAGATTGTCTGACACAAAGAAAAATCACAATGCGGAAGTAAGGTTCCTTCCTTTGAACTTGGAGGTTAAGAATATAATTGTCTTGTACCGTCAAGCGGAGATCACTCAACCTAACAGTACTGTTTTTATTTCAGTTCTGGGTGCTGAAAAAGCAGAGAGCATTTCAATTCCCTGCTGCTGCCTATTTGCAATACCACAGGTGGTGGTGGACCCAGCCTAGGACACAGCCAAACACACACAGAGAGCCAACAGCATGGGTGGCCTGTTGGGCACTACTGATGTAGCTGCATATAAAACTGTACCGGGGATTGGGCAAGCAATAACATTTCCAGGGATGCTTACAGCATTCACCTTTTATCATGTGGTTAAAATCTTGAAAAAAAAATGCTGTTCTCTTTCCCTGTTCTCTTCTACCTCTATTTTTTTGTCTTTTACTTTCTTACTTTTCTTTGTTATCTTCTCTGGACAGTTTACTGCACATAATGGTTCTTTGTGGATGGCCTCCCACTGTCTTTTAACTTTCCTGTAATGCAGAGGTCTCCAAACTTTCTACACAAAGAGCCAGTTTACTGTCCTTTAGGCTTTAAGGTGCTGTACTGTGACCAGTTGGAAATTGCCCCATTGGAAATTCCCATTGGAAATTGCGCCATTGTTGGTTTTAATGGAAGCATCAATGGTATCAGTGGGAGGAATAGTGTCCCATCATTGGTGTCAATGGGAGGAATAGTGCCCCATCAATGGTGTTAGTGAGAGGAATGACATCCCATTATTGGTGTCAGTTGGAGTAGTGTCCTAAGGGTCGTATAAAGGCAAGCAAAGGACCACATCCGGCCCTCGGACCACTATTTGGAGACCACTGCTGTAATGGATTGGAGGGACCAGGGGAGCTCTACCTCTGATGATTACTTTGGGTACTCCAGTACTCCCCCTTGTTAATAGTTTCTGCCTGCCCTGTTGTATGTATGTAATCTTTGTTTATATATTTTGCACTATATTCAGAATTTTGTCCATCCAATGTGCGCTTTGTTCCATTTTATTGTCTGAATGCTATCTGCACATTTTCGTGTCTCTCTTTTTTTTTTTTTTATCAAAAAGGTTTTTATTGAACACGTGAAATATCTTCCAATGCACAAGCAAAACATTTTTCAACCGATGACAGTTACATATTCCGGTTAACATTGCAGTTACTACACATTGAGATACAGCATACATTTGCATGTTACCACTCCATCCCCTCACTGACACAAATCACAGTATGCATGGGTCATATACGGTACATAGTCACCCCTAGGGACACTGTAGAAGTCGGGACATCACAAGTTCTTTAGGGCTTAGTCCAGGTGTATCTAACCAATGTGACCATATGCGTTCAAACCTACCCAGGCATCCCCTGTGTTGGTATATATACTTTTCCATAATAAGGGTATTCCCCATATGCGTTAACAGGGTAGTTAGGTAGATATATAGACAAGTGGTGGCGCACAATATCCACAGAAACATGTATTACCCAAAGTAATCAATATGAAGCAAGAAAAAATAATAAAAAATAATGAATGAATAAATAATTAAATAAAAAATAAAAAATAAATAAATAAAAAATAAAATAAAAAAATATATAAAATATAAAGATAAGATGAAAAAATACCATACAACATATGTATATATATAGACAGTCTTAAAGGAAGTCCTTAGGAGTCTGTTTACACACTGCGGTGTATATGGGTGGAGCAGGGATAAATGGGATCCACTGTGCACAGGGCGGCCATCATAGATGAACAGAAACCATGTTCAGGGGTAGCTGGAAGACAAGGAGAGAGGCGCCTCTAAGTGCAATAGTGTAACAAGTTTTTAATAGTAGATACAAATACACTCACATTTAGGTGAATTAACATAGGCGTTTAAAATGTCAGGATGACGATCATCAGCAGCAGGTCACAGGGGGTTCTCAGCTCTGCGTAGAATGACAGGAGTGTCTCTGAAGATGGAGCGGCCGGCTTCCGGGGACAACGATCCTGTAGTGTGTTAAGAGCGAGGCTAGGAGCGCACATGTGGTTAAGCTGCAGAGGGTGACGTCATCAAAAATGGACGCGTTTCGTGAGCGTGCGGACTTGCGGTGTCCTGGCAAGTCGCGCTCCTTTATCAACATGACATAAGGGCAGAAGTGGATAGACGCCTTATATAGGGACAAGGATGAGGAAGTGAGCTGGATGGGGTGGGGCTGGGAGAAGGTGGTGTCCAATGACAGGAGGAATGGAGAGGTCATGTGATCGGGATGGCCTGGATCACATGACCTGATCACATGACCAAAAAAAAAAAAAAAAAAAAAAACCTGACCTGATCACATGATCACATGACCGAAAAAAAAAAAAAAAAAAAAAAAAAAACAACACAATTAGCAAATGGGGATAGATCAAGGATAATGGATGGACCGGAAAATAGATATAAATAATAATAATAAATAATAAATGGCATTAATAGTGACGGTGTTGGATGGGTATAAGTATGAATGGGCCCGATCGCGAAAAATATATATATATATATAATAATAGATGTGAATGTTAAGGGTCACGAAAAAAACATATACATATATATACATATACACACATATACATATATATACATACATACATATATATATACACATACTAATAATAAAATAGCATTAATATAGGCAGTACTGCGGGAATAAACGGGGTATAAAGAAGAATAACGGGTCATAAAATATAATAAATATGAATAGAAAGGGTCACGGAAAATATATATTAATGATAAGTGCCATTAATGCAGGCAATGCTGCAGGAATAGGCGGGTAGACAAATGGCAAAGTATGTCTCCTTATAAATAATATGATATATGGAACATGTTACATGTATATAGAAAATTTCCGAAAGGTGATGATGATGGCAACTGTATATATCCAATTGATAATATTAGTATGATAGTTTGATAAGTAATATGAGATTAATACAAAAAAGGGAAAAAAGGGGAAGGGGAGGGCATAATGTTATTATGGGGGGGGGGGGAAGATAAGGGGCAAATGAAAGAAAGGAAGAGGGAAGGGGAAACAGGAATGGGGAGGGGAGGGATTAGGGAAAAAAAAAAAAAAAAAAAAGGTGGGGGGAGGGGGGAAAAAGAAATAATAAAAGGAAGGGGAAAAAAGTTGACTATGGGGAAGAGATATGCCATGCTGATATGTATGACAGTAAAACATATACATCTATGCATATTAGTTTACACAAGTGTACGGATAATCACATACATGGAGCTTAATAGAATGATAATTTTTCAAAAAACAAAGTAATAACGTGAACTACATCAACTGTAAGGATGTAGTATAAGAATAAATGAATTAAATCAAATATACTAACATAGGTAATATATGGGCAATATGTCAGTATATGATACAAACGGTGGTTATATATATTCCGACAATAAAAATCAAATCAGTGCAATAAGGGTATTACCCAATAGATAAAAGGTTAAAATATTAAAAATATATAAATTCTACAAAATTCTAATTGCACATATAAGCCTCTAAGATAATACAATAAATAGTAAAAGAACAGGTGAAATGAGCATAAATGTGAGGAGGTAGGGTAATGTTATTTATAAAATAGTGGAAATCTCAATCCCTTCATTTATACCACCAGGCGAGAGAACGTCTAAAGTGTAAATCCAAAAAGTTTCCCTAGCGCATAACTTTTTGAACCGCTCTGCTGCTGGAAGTGAGCGGGGGATCTGTTCAATCACCCAGACCTTTAGGCCACTGGTGGATTTTTGGTGGGCTACACAGAAATGTCTGGGGACACTGTGGGGATCGGTGCCACCTTCAATTAGCCTCCTGTGTTCCCCAAACCTGACTCGCAAAGCTCGTATAGTGCGGCCCACATACATGAGGCCGCAGGGACAGCTGAGGCCATATACTACAAACTCAGAAGAGCAGTTGTAGAACTCTTTGAGTTGATAAGTTTTACCTTTCGTGGAGAAAGATTTTTGCCCATGGTGAACATATTTGCATGTTTTACATAAGTTTTTTTTTGCACTTGTACATGCCAACCAAAGGTATGAGGACTAATGGGGTAGGAGTACAATCGCGAGTGCGAATCTTACTGGGAGCCAGCTTACTTTTGAGATTGGGTGCTCTGCGGTAAGTTACTTTGGGGCGAGCAGGGATAATAGATTTAAGGGCAGGATCCTGCAAGAGGATCTTCCAATGGTTGGCCAAGATACTTTCCATTTTTTTAAATTCAAAATGGAAAGTGGTAGTGAAGCGGAGAGAATGATTCTCTGTCTCACGAGCCTCTTTCGGGGGTTTACCCTTCAGATAAAATTGGAAGGCTTTGTCAATGAGGCCATCAGGATATCCTTTCTCGCTGAATTTTTTCTTTAGTAGCTTGCTTTGGTCTATATAGTCCACGTCTCTGGTGCAGTTCTGCCTAAGTCGGCAGAACTGTCCTTTGGGAATATTATTGATCCATTTTGGGAAATGGCAGCTCTTATGATGCAAATAGGAGTTGCCGGCTGTAGGTTTGACATAATTTTTGGAGATGATGGCTAAGGTCTCTTTATCAAAGGCCAACTCCAAATCCAAGAAGGGTAAGGTGGTAGGATCACTAACGGAGGTGAAAGACAGGCCAAACGAATTGTTGTTACAATAGTCTACAAAGGGTGGGATACTATCCACGGAACCGTCCCAAATAACAATAATGTCGTCAATATAACGACCGAAAAAAACGATATTGCCTGAAAATGGATTATTATTGTTGTAGATGTATTCTTTCTCCCAGAATCCCATCGCTAGGTTGGCATAAGAGGGTGCAAAATTAGCGCCCATAGCGGTTCCCTGTAACTGTAAGTAAAAGTCATCATCGAATTTAAAATAATTGTGAGTAAGGCAAAAAGTGGTGGCATCTACGATAAATGAGGCTTGTCGTGAGTTAATAAGAGGATCATGGGAGAGAAAGAACTCCAAAGCCCGGAGGCCAAAGGCATGGGGGATAGAAGTATAAAGGGAATTCACATCGAGTGAGAGCCAAATGTAGGTAGGTTCCCATTTGTACACTGAGAGCTGTTCTAGGAGGTGGCTCCCGTCTCTGATATATGAATCTAATTGCTGGACAATGGGCTGAAGAAATTGGTCTACGTATAGGCTAAGCCCCGTGGTGATGCTGTCCATCGCGGCCACTATAGGTCTCCCCGGGGGATTGTCCATGCTTTTGTGCACTTTTGGGAGGTGGTAAAAATAAGGAATGTGATAAAAGTTCTTTAAAAGGAAGGATTTTTCTACTTTATTAAGAACATTGTCAAGACAGGCAGCTGTGACTAGAGAGTCAATTTCTATAGCATAGTCCGGGGTGGGGTCTTTAAGGATCTTTTTGTAAGTGTTACTGTCGGAGAGTAGTCTCCTAGCTTCACCAAGATAGTCATTATAGTCCTGTATGACAATTCCTCCACCTTTATCAGCTAACTTAATGACTATATCTCCAGCTTCAGTGAGGCATCGGAGGGCTCTAATCTCGAGAGGAGAGAGATTATTAGTTTTTTTGGGGGCTGCTGATTGACAAAGTTTTTGAAAATCTGCAAACACTACCCTATAAAAACTCTCAATATATGGGCCTTTGGAATGTACGGGGTTAAAAATGGACTTGGGTTTAAAAGCAGTGTGAATAACTGGAGGAGAAGTGGCTGGGTGTTGGGTGAGTAAGTAAAACAATTCCTCATCAACCAAAAGATCTTCCGTGTCATCGATGAAATTGGGATGGTATAAGAATAAATTGGAAGTGATGGTAGGAGATATGGGAAGGGAAGTGGTGTTATTCAAATGATCCTTTTGTTCTTTTATATGGTAGTGCCTCTTAAGGGTGAGATTGCGTATATATCTATTTAAATCTTTGAAGAGTAAAAAAGGATTGGGTTTATTAAGTGGTGCAAAATTAAGGCCTCTACTGAGGAGGGAAGTATCAGCAGAAGAAAGGGCACGGGAGGATAAATTAAATATTTTTATAGTTTCCTGACCTTGATGGCATTGGGGTTGTTTTCTATTTCGTCCCCCTCTACAGCCTCTCCGGTGAGTTTTCTTTTTTTGTTGTTTTTGGGTGCTGTCAGAGGAGGACTGGAGACTAAAAAAGAAGACGGAATAGCAGAGCTTGAGTCAATAAGGGCAGGGATAATGGATGGATTGGGATGAACCACAGAATGATCAGCATGAGTATTAGTGGAGGGGACTTCCATGGTATCCATGGTAATGGTCGAAGGTGTGTTATTATGGGATACAATAGGACTAGGTGGAAAACCGGGGATGATAGCTGTGGGCTGAACTGATGATCTGTTGTAAAATCTATTCAAAGCGTGAATAAGACTGGCATTACCATAAGTAGGGATATGTCTTTTCTGTTTATTTATTGTATTATTGATCTTGGGCGGCTGCCCTTTTGTGAGGTCAGTGATTCTTGGGGCCAGGATAGGCCTCATGGGCCTATGAAATATCCCGGGACCAAACGGACTGGGTATTATTAAACTCATAAGGGGACGGGGGGGGTCAGGGCTGGAAACTGAAGGAACGAGCTGGGATGATGAATGAGGGAAAACCTCTATAGGAGGTATGACGGCTGATGGGACGTGATGATGAAAATTCTTTATTTTATTCCACGTGAAGACATTGTCATGGTTGAAGTCATCTAGGTCCCGCCTAAACTTCCCCAGCTTCATGTGTAATAGATGATCTTCGTCATTTTGGGTATTTTTCTTTAGTATTTCAAACCAAGACAGGGGAAGGGGGGTGTTGAAACTGATGATATTGTGGGCCGCACAATACGAGCCGCACTATACGAGCTTTGCGAGTCAGGTTTGGGGAACACAGGAGGCTAATTGAAGGTGGCACCGATCCCCACAGTGTCCCCAGACATTTCTGTGTAGCCCACCAAAAATCCACCAGTGGCCTAAAGGTCTGGGTGATTGAACAGATCCCCCGCTCACTTCCAGCAGCAGAGCGGTTCAAAAAGTTATGCGCTAGGGAAACTTTTTGGATTTACACTTTAGACGTTCTCTCGCCTGGTGGTATAAATGAAGGGATTGAGATTTCCACTATTTTATAAATAACATTACCCTACCTCCTCACATTTATGCTCATTTCACCTGTTCTTTTACTATTTATTGTATTATCTTAGAGGCTTATATGTGCAATTAGAATTTTGTAGAATTTATATATTTTTAATATTTTAACCTTTTATCTATTGGGTAATACCCTTATTGCACTGATTTGATTTTTATTGTCGGAATATATATAACCACCGTTTGTATCATATACTGACATATTGCCCATATATTACCTATGTTAGTATATTTGATTTAATTCATTTATTCTTATACTACATCCTTACAGTTGATGTAGTTCACGTTATTACTTTGTTTTTTGAAAAATTATCATTCTATTAAGCTCCATGTATGTGATTATCCGTACACTTGTGTAAACTAATATGCATAGATGTATATGTTTTACTGTCATACATATCAGCATGGCATATCTCTTCCCCATAGTCAACTTTTTTCCCCTTCCTTTTATTATTTCTTTTTCCCCCCTCCCCCCACCTTTTTTTTTTTTTTTTTTTTTCCCTAATCCCTCCCCTCCCCATTCCTGTTTCCCCTTCCCTCTTCCTTTCTTTCATTTGCCCCTTATCTTCCCCCCCCCCCCCATAATAACATTATGCCCTCCCCTTCCCCTTTTTTCCCTTTTTTGTATTAATCTCATATTACTTATCAAACTATCATACTAATATTATCAATTGGATATATACAGTTGCCATCATCATCACCTTTCGGAAATTTTCTATATACATGTAACATGTTCCATATATCATATTATTTATAAGGAGACATACTTTGCCATTTGTCTACCCGCCTATTCCTGCAGCATTGCCTGCATTAATGGCACTTATCATTAATATATATTTTCCGTGACCCTTTCTATTCATATTTATTATATTTTATGACCCGTTATTCTTCTTTATACCCCGTTTATTCCCGCAGTACTGCCTATATTAATGCTATTTTATTATTAGTATGTGTATATATATATGTATGTATGTATATATATGTATATGTGTGTATATGTATATATATGTATATGTTTTTTTCGTGACCCTTAACATTCACATCTATTATTATATATATATATATATTTTTCGCGATCGGGCCCATTCATACTTATACCCATCCAACACCGTCACTATTAATGCCATTTATTATTTATTATTATTATTTATATCTATTTTCCGGTCCATCCATTATCCTTGATCTATCCCCATTTGCTAATTGTGTTGTTTTTTTTTTTTTTTTTTTTTTTTTTTTTTTTTTCGGTCATGTGATCATGTGATCAGGTCAGGTTTTTTTTTTTTTTTTTTTTTTTTTTTGGTCATGTGATCAGGTCATGTGATCCAGGCCATCCCGATCACATGACCTCTCCATTCCTCCTGTCATTGGACACCACCTTCTCCCAGCCCCACCCCATCCAGCTCACTTCCTCATCCTTGTCCCTATATAAGGCGTCTATCCACTTCTGCACTTATGTCATGTTGATAAAGGAGCGCGACTTGCCAGGACACCGCAAGTCCGCACGCTCACGAAACGCGTCCATTTTTGATGACGTCACCCTCTGCAGCTTAACCACATGTGCGCTCCTAGCCTCGCTCTTAACACACTACAGGATCGTTGTCCCCGGAAGCCGGCCGCTCCATCTTCAGAGACACTCCTGTCATTCTACGCAGAGCTGAGAACCCCCTGTGACCTGCTGCTGATGATCGTCATCCTGACATTTTAAACGCCTATGTTAATTCACCTAAATGTGAGTGTATTTGTATCTACTATTAAAAACTTGTTACACTATTGCACTTAGAGGCGCCTCTCTCCTTGTCTTCTAGTTAGGTAGATAGTGGACGGTGAGGTTCGTGTCTCTCTTTGACTGCAAATAGTAATATTGTACTTTTTTTTTATATTCATTAATAAAACCCTTGTAAAAAAAAACAGTTTTCAATATGACTCACCTCCAAAACTACGCCTTCCAAAACAACCCCACTAAATAAAACCCTCATACATCACTTTATTTCCGTGGAATGATACATCCTTAATAGCCACATCTTTCAAATAACACTGAAATAGTCCCATTGGTTGTACTGCAATGTACTTTCAATTCATTGTACAATTCAATTCAAAGTTGTAAGTTTACATGACACCAATACTTTCAGCCACTTGAATCTGTCAAAACAGAGAATATAACTAAATTGGCTAACAAGGACCCATCAAAACCATACATACTCCTGTCCAATTTAGCTCATAACTGGAACCCAGCCACAGATCTGCCATTGCCTGTTGCACACGACAAAACCAACAATTATTATCAGTATAGAAGATGGTGAGTTGCGACTTTTCTCTGGCTGCAGGGAAGTTCATACTGGGGTGGCGACCATTTCCCCTGGTGAGAATGCTTCCCACTGCTCTGCCTTCTTCCTAATCTAATTGGCCATTTTGTTCTCCCCAACCTATGTATATGATATGTAAACCCCAACAATCAACTTCTATTTTTTCAATTTTGGTCCATTTAATATATTGTTGAAAGAGTTTTGTTATATCTTGACAAGTAGAAATGAACAGGCTGATGCGGTCACTGATGTAAACCAGCTTTAATATAATAAGTAGAGGATTCCCACCATATAGTCTCACCTGTCCATGGTCTCCATGAATGTGGGGTGAAACATGTTGGAGCGGGAGGTGGAAAGCTGTTGTGAATATTCTACTGGCTATACATCGGTAATTGCATCAGTGTGCATCACATTCATTTCTATTTAACAAGATATAACAAAAATGTACCTTCTGGGCATGCACCTGATGACAGCTGGAGGTACAGGGAAATAGAGCATAGCTACAATTTTACAAACTGCGAGTTTTGTTATATCTGTTTGATAAATACAAAAAAAAACAGTTGATCCTGACAAAAATCCAGTGTTGTTTTCTATAGAAACCCTGCAAAGGGTAACAATAGTGTGCTAACTCACAGTACTACCTTACTGAATAAGCCTCATAAAACTGATATTAGATCATAAGCCTTGAAAAGCATGGTGCCCTCATAATTCAATGTGGTTGGCACATCTTGCTACAGACTTTTTCTGACTACCTGGGAAATTTCGGTATTGCGTTTGTTCTGCGAGAATTCCTTCCATAATTACCTTACTTTAAAAAGCTAGTCTTAAATAAATTCGAGCAGTTGCCATTTTTGTTTCGCTTGGAAACCGTTGCAACACCTGTCTTTATTGTACTTCTGCCAGTGAGAAACAATGGACGTTTGGTGGGAAATTCTAGCCAGGGCAATGCAAAATTTAACTTGAATGCCTTTAATTTGCTATTTGAACAGGCCAACACCAAGGATTGTACCCGTTCCAAATTTTAATTCTTTTGTTTGCGACTGAATGATGAGTTTTCCGTTCGTGCTTAAGAGGCTCAGTGGCTTTCAGATGGCATGAACAATCATCCCCATGTAACCGATGTCTAGTAAACAACTAAGTAATTATTTTTCAAAGCAACGGGGCAAATCCAAGCATGTTTGGCCATAGGTATTTGTAACACTGGTAGATGGCATAGCGCAAAAGAAGGAATAGGCCAGACCATTGAAAGGCAAAAGAGCTACCTGGGTTTTCATTGGAAGTTGCTGGATTTACCCATTGCTGAAAACCAAAGCGGACCCCCCCAAATACCTCTTCTAGGAGAACCCAGGTGTGCTCTTCTGTCTTTCTTTCCCTTGGCGAGAATGACATATCCCCCTTCCCAAAGCCTCCTGGGTACACATGTCCATTCAGAATGCTTTGGGTCAATCCCGGGTACACTGTGAATGTGCTGGGCTAGATTTGGAAGGTTACAGCAGACAGCACTCGATTTTCTGGCTGTGTTAATATGTTTTTTGTGCTTTTTGTGGTTTTGAAGGTAAAAAAAATAATAAAACAAAAAAACATAAAGGGGAGAGAAGTTCCTCTTTAACCTCCACCCACACTTTAAACAGTTTGGAGTGCCCAGAGGGCAGAAAGGATCAGCATTTATTTGACCATTGTCACAGTGGTCACTAGGGTGACCACATTTCCAAACTACCATTCAGGGACACCCTCCCTTCCCAAAAATCAGCTTGTGCTGTAACGAATCACAGCACAGTGATTGGACACAAGAGGAGGGATTTATGATTTCTCCAATCACAAGCAGGGGGCGGGATTGTGCTCCTCCAGGCATTCCCGGCCAGGACAAGTACTGTCAGTGAGTAAAGCGGTGATGTGGCGGCCTTTTTTAGGGGCATCAGATTGGAAATGAAATGAATGTGCCAGGGACAAACCTGAAAAATGCGGGACTGTCCCGGGCAATCCGGGACACGTGGTCACCCTAGGTCACATAATTGGAAGCTGGTCCTGTCAGCTACTGATCTTTAATCTGGAACGAAAGCAGTGTTTGTGCTGGGAGCATGCAGCTACACAGTGTGCATATGTGCAGCGTGTAGGCAGTAAAGTCACCATTTTGCCCCCACACATATTTGTTGTCCAGTCGTAAAGGGATTAATGAGCAAAAACTTTTATTTAGTCTGAGTTCCTGATGTCAAATTTTTTAAATGTTGTCTGTGTCCACGCAGAAAGAAGTTCTCTATTTTTCTGTTGTGTTTGACACCTATCACCTGGACATGAAGAGCAAGGCAGTCTCCTTCATGGGGACAGAAGCAGAAATTATTGCCTAATGGAGGCACAAAGTCTTTTTTCTTTTTACTGCCTATGTTTCATTGGTGGGAATTTCCATTCACTTCTTGTTCACTGTCAAATTGCCAGTGGGAGATCTTTTCAATGGGGACACAGCCAGCAATTACAGTTTGACACAGGCACAAATGTAAGATCATGCCTATTCAGCTAAATGATCAGACAGATAGCAACTGTAGCTTGTACTTTGCGAAACTGGTGCAAGGCATAGGCGTTCGCAGTGGGGTTGCCGGGAGTGCTTGGACACACCCTGATCACCCCTTGCACTAACTCCATCCAGTGTATCATCCAGTGTACAGAAGTGTGCAAGGCTCACAGGCACGAGGGAAGAGGGACCCACTGTGCCCTGTTATGCACTACACACCCCAAGTAATCCATTATACAGGTATTTATCTGCAGCACTGGAGAGCACCCCCTCTCTCTCTTACTCTCCCTCTCTCATACACCCCCCATCTCTTTCTTACCTCCCTTTCTCCCCCTCTCTTTCTCTCATCCCATCTTTCATCCCCTCTCTTTCTCCCATCCCCTCTCTCTTTCTCTCACCCCCAGGCCCGGATTTACTCCCTTTGCCGCCCCAAGTCCAGGTCCTTCAATGTAGAGCTCTACATGGCGCCTGCGCAATGACTATGACACATGCCGCACGCTCCCGATGCTAGTGCTACTCTACAATGGGCGGGGGTGATTTTAGGAATATTTACACGTCTTAGCGGGGCGTGTTAAAACAAATGGAGGGCGGGTTTTGCAATGTTGATGGGCGGGTTTGCACGACCTATTTAACTAACGAACACAATGAATTTATCACAGTATCAGTGCGGATTTTGATGATTTGTTGTCCATCATTTTAAAATACTGCCTCTTTTGTGAGTTAAATAGTTTGTGCAAACCCGGCCATCAACATTGCAAAATCCGCCCATCAACATTGCAAAACCTGCCCTCCATTTGTTTTAACACACCCCGCTAAGACGTATACTTTATTTCTAAAATCACCCCCGCCCCTTTGCAGAGTAGCACTAGCATCGGGAACGTGCGGCATCGTCTGCCACAATGTCATAGTCATTGCGCAGGCGCCATGTAGAGCTGACTCCAGCTCTACATCTTCGGCTATTTTCGGCGGCTGCGCCTGCGCAGTACAGGGGGGTCCTTAACCGCCGGGGGACCTTTTTCGGCAGGACACCGGGGGACTTTTTTCGGCAGGACACCAGCCGGCCCGGGACGACAGGATTTTTTCACCCCCCCTGTTGCCCCGGCGCCGCCCCTGCACCCACTGTCGCCCCGAGGCCTGGCCTCGTGGCCTTGTCAGGAATTCGGCCCTGCTCACCCCCTGTCTCTTTCTCTCATCCCCTCTCTCTTTATCCCATCCCCTCTCTCTTTCTCACATCCCCTCTCTATCACCCCTCCCTCTTTCACCCTCTCTCACCCCTCTCTCTCACCCCATCTATTTCTCTCATCCCCTCTCTCTCTCTCCCCCCTCTCTCTCTCATCCCCTCTCTCTCTCTCTCTCTCTCTAAACCCCTCTCTCTCTCTCTCTCTCTCTATCACCCCCTTCTCTCACCACCTCTCTATATCACCCTCTCTCAACCCCTCTCTCTCTACCACCCTCTCTCTCACCCCCCTCTCTCTCTCTCAACCCCCCCCCTACTCTCCATATAAACATATTTTAACATTAAAAAATGTTGTAAACTTTTAAAAATGTTTGTTTACAATTATTTAGTATATAGATAGATAGATAGATAGATAGATAGATATAGAGAGAGAGAGAGAGAGAGAGAGAGAGACACACACATACCAACACGCAAGTGGTGCACACACTAATGAAATAAGCTACGCACACATATGATGCAAGGTTAGAATCAACAATGCAAAACGGGGTCAGAATGACAAAGAGCACGTACGCACACTGCAGAATAATACAAAATAGAATATGAAAGCTGCACAAGCATGGAGTCTTCTCAGCAAAGTCTCTGTGACTCAGTCAGGGTAATAGGTGACTGCATTGCATAATCTATTGCAACAGAGAATCTAGCTGAGACTCAATACTTCAGTAAAACAGTTCAGAATATAAACATGTACTTGTGAATATCCTCATAGACAGTGTCCCTCTCATTGAAGTCCAAAGTAGCTCTGATAACTAAACTGTAACTGTAATCAGCTGAAGAGATTAGAGCTACCTGAGTCATCTGCCCTTACTCAAGATGGCTGTGTCCAGAAATGCTAGAGGGTGTATTTCAAATTTCTCAGAAAAATAAAGCATGGAGACATGGATGGGTGAGTTTGTTTTGTATACTAAAAATGAATTAAATAGTGTTTTCGGTTTGTGGTGCTCAGATGCAGTGTAGTTATGCTATAAAGGAGAAGTCCAGCCTTAGCTCATTTGGCTGGGCTTCTCCTATGGGTCACAGGAGTACAATTAGTTTTGCACTTCTGTGACCTGTTTTCAGCTGACGTCACAGAAATCAGTCCAGGAACCGCATCATCCTGACAATAAAGTTTGGATCCACCTGGTGCCTGGACTGATATCCATCTCAGCATCTCAGCCTCTCAGCGAGCCGCTCCTCCGCCCCTCCACAGCTCAGTGCTCCAGTGAGAACGGGGGGGGGGGGACAGAGTGGAGAGCTCCTGACTGACAGGCAGCGGTTCTCTGCTGGGGGAGCTGAGAGAACCGAGCCATCGGCGGTGTTCGATCGCTCGGTTCTCAGTGCAGAGGCACTGGGGGACAGATGCAGCATCGGACCGATGCTGCATCCACCTAGGTAAGTATGATGGGAAAAAAAAGAAAGAAAACATACTTCTCTTTTAAGGTAATATTCTTGGCATCACAATAGCTGCTATGGCATCATAATATTGACAGTGACATTACAATAATTACAGGCACATCGCTATAGTTACTATAAAACTCTGATATGTTAATTGTTGGGGGATTTACACTTCTCAGCACTTTTCGGAAATGATCGGAAAGACTCGGAAATACGCCGTTCCCGAGCCTTTCCAATGTTTGCAAAGGACAGCCGAGCTGTCCTCATGCCTTTTCGTGTGTTCCCGAGGCTCTCCGCTACCGTAAAAAAGTATATGCTTTTGTGTATAGATTCTAAAATAATGTTTGCAAAACATTATTGCCAAAAAAGCCTATGTTTTTAACACATAGGCACTACTCCAAAGACATGCTGGTAGGTTAATTGGATCCTGTCTAAATTGTCCCTAGTATGTGTACGTATGAATGTGAGTTACGGACCTTAGAGTGTAAGCTCCTTGAGGGTAGGGACTGATGTAAATGTACAATGTATATGTAAAAGCACTTCGGAAATTGACAACGCTATAAAGGTACCTGAAATAAATAAATAAATAACACATCATGTATATATTTTTTGTTTTCTTAAATAATGGAAAATTCGCCTTCAAATAAACAGGCCCATTAACATTGTTGTAGCAAGGTCTTTTACCTCTTTTGGTCTAATGAGGACCTCCAAGGCCAAAGATAGCTGACATCCTTCAATATGTGGTGGGTTGTGAGGCATAGTGGGTGCAAAGATGGTGAAAGTCAATGGGCGCCAGACACTTCTAGGATGCAAAAGAGGTTTTATTTCTCCTGACAGTCCTATTTATATATTTTGGGGGAAAGAGGGTAAGGTAGGGCCAGGACACCCCTAGATAGTTGCAAACTCAATTAGCAGACCTAGAGACTTAACAGTTCCCAACTCAAACGTAATGCCGCGTACACACAATCGTTTTTTCTGATGAAAAATGACAGATGGACTTTTTTCATCGGAAAAAAACTATCGTGTGTGGGCCCCACAAATTCCGATCGTCTGTGGGGAACTCCATCAGAGAAAAACCCACGCATGCTCAGAATCAAGTCGACGCATGCTCAGAAGCATTGAACTTAATTTTTCTCTGCTCGTCTGAGTGTTTTACGTCACCGCGTTTTGGACGGTCGGAATTTTGTCTGGTGGTGTGTAGGCAAGACTGATGAAAGTCAGCTTCATCGGAATTCCGATGGAAAAATCCATCGGATTGTATTCCATCGGAAATCCGATCGTGTGAACAGGGCATAACAGTTCTTTCAGCTCCACTACAACTGCTGCTTGTAGTTCTTCAATACTGAGCTCCTGATCTCTCACTAGACCCTCCGATTCACTGACCATGGATCCCTTGAGCTCCTCCGAGGTTTGCCGTGGTATGCCCTCAAGCATCACCCCCGATTCTCTGCTGGGTCCCTAGCTTGGCACTCCAGATACTCCTCAAGCTTCACCCCTGCTAACAGACTTGGTCCCTGGCTTGACATACAAGGCTGCTCCGCTGGTTGGGTCCCTGACTTGATTACCGCCTGAAGTTTCCCAGTTCTCCACCGTGCCTTTTGGTGAGAATATGGTTCCGGTACTTGCTTCAGTTACTCACTGTGGTCCCTGGTAAAGGCGATTGGTCCCTTTGTGGCGACAGCTTCCCTCCTACCTCCGACCACTGACAGGTTTTCCGGTCAACAGAACCGTCACTTCTGGTTGGGCTGCAAGTCGCAATCCCAACCCTGTGCTGCTCTCTCACTTCTGGATAGGCCCTCAGACAGCCTAGCAACCAGATGTCCCTGAGATAGGCCCAATCTCTGGCCTAGCAGCCCGGGGCGTACGACACACGTCCACCCAGACAGCCATCCAGGTGGCACAGAACCCAGATCACCTGACTTCACCCGAATATATAGGCTCTCCTAGCAGGCCAAGGGATTCAAGAAAACCCCTGCCCATTGGCTGAGATACCCATACACCCATAACCTGACCTTGGGTTGCCCTTCTCGTATCTAGTACCACCAAGTACCCGGCCACCTAGTGGTAGAAGAGAAAAGTGCAACAAGACCAAACTTAGAGAGAAATCAATAGATCCCTATCAATCGACCAAGATAACTACTCTTGGCAAGTAAATTTGTGAGGAGCACCCTGACTAAACTCCAGGGTGCTACATTGTGTTAATGTGAAAATTGCTCTGGTCTATAAGCCGTATACAGGTAGAAGATCAAAATCGGTTAAGTGCTGTTATTAGTAATGACAGGTTTACTTTAGGATCTATGGTTTTTGGTGAATAGAGATGAAGGAGGCCTGTAGCAACAATAGCAGCAAAACATTTTTTTTTTCATTTATGTGTGCAGTTGTCATTTTACATAATACTCTTGTGTATCAGTACGAATGTTGCTCTACGTATCTTGTTCTTCAATTGTCGGGAAGGAACATTTGTACAGCTCTCCTTCTTTGTCGTTCTTGTAAGGAACGCCAATATGTCTTGTGCAATTCTGCCACAGAAGAAGTTAATGAATACTGTTTTAGAGCACTCAATGCATAAGGCTGGATGTGCTACACAGGAATGTAAATCATATCATAGCATAGGAGAAAATTGAAAGAGACAGCTTGTGCATAACTATTATCACATGTAGAGTGTACATTAATCAGATGTGATCCTAATGGAAACTCTGGGGATATCTTCTGTAATACATACCAGACTCTTCTCATTGAGCTCTTATATCCCTACAACACATTATAAAGCCGTATCTGCACAACTTCTCGGTGCTGAGACTTCTGAGAGTAGAATGGCATAGAGTAGTGCAGATCCCAACCAGAGGTATGTGTATCATATGTGTATGGATACCAACTGTCCTTCATTCGGAGAGATTGCACCTCTTTTGGAACCAAATCCCTTTGTCCTTCTTTTCTTCCCAGTTGTCCCTCTTTTTCCTTGGATGTATAGATCTCTATAAAAACATGCTATCAAGAGACTGTAAACAACTCCTCATTGTTATGTACCTTGTAGCACGTACACAAGGAATCACAGGTCCAAAAATGATTTGGTGTCTGGGAAACTTTTACTGAAACCTTGCCGACGGTGTAATGATTTCAATATACCAAATGGTATCAAACCAACTGTTAACCAATGACCCTCCAATGTTTATCTCTGGTTTTGTTTTGAATGCGTTGCCCTTCCATGTGCTCCTTGCAACAAAGGCCAGTATAAGTGAGGGCACAGTGTAACCCTGCACCCTCACTATTAGGAAGAAGAGATGATTGGTCACATGCCAAAACTTTTTAACCTTGTGTAGCGGGGGTTAACATTTAGGGGGAGTATCTGGGTGGTAGCATGGCCCAGATACACTAATTGATAGTGATCTATGACCAATTTGATTAGTGGAGGATATAATGGTGTTCAGTTCCCTGCGGCCCCTGGGTGGCGCTGTCGCCTTGGGCTGGGGTTAAACCATCATTGTAGGGCCGTGCCCTTTGTGTCCTCTCGCGGTAGTAGTACGGCGGGGCGGGGAACCCGCTGTGCCTGCTGGGAGAGGGTATAAAGGGGGCGGACATCTTGCGCACGAGGTCCGAGCCCCAGGCACCTTCAGCCTGGGGGCTGCTGTTCTGTCGTCCGCGCCCAGGTGCACTCGGCCTGGGTGCGAGGGAGTTCGAGTTCCATCCCAGGCACCTTAAGCCTGGGGTGAGGTACTAGCCAAGGCCTGGGGCCCAGTACCTTTGACTGGGTCCCGCATGGGAGAAGATGTCTAGGGGGCCCACCGAGTGAGGGGACCCGAGTCTCGGGCGAGGAGAACCAGGGAGGTGACCTGGCCTGAAGACCCAGCACAGCATTGGCTGGTGACAGTGCAGGCCTCTGGGGACCGTCCGGGATGGATCATCTCCCTAACAGGGGTCGCCATTAGAAGGTAGTTCATGTTCTATGGTCTTTGCAGAGACCCAGCTACATCAGGTCGGTGGCAGAGGCCTATTCATCGTTCACCCGGTCTGTGGCAGGGACCAACCTCACGGTCGGTGGCAGCGACCGTGCGCCAAAAAATGTTGTGAGTTCCTAGCAGCTTCTCTGATCCGTAAGGATTGTGCCTGAACCCTCTCCCCACCAAGTTTGTGTTTGTATCAACCTGTCTGCTTGCAAAGAGGCATATTTATCTCTGCGGAAATAAATATAGATGTTGTACTGTCACCTGGTGTGGGCTTACTTTTCTGGGAGCAAAGTGTTCTACATTCACCTATCTACTGGTCATTTTTGAAGTGGAATCTCTGGACAGGGACACAGACCCGAAGGTAAAGATTTTAGCTCAAACCTCTACACACATAAGAGGGGTAAGCTGGTGGCAGCACCTCACCCCCCTCTCTGGTCCCCCTAGACGAGTAAACCAGCCGAGAAGAAGAAGGGAGAGAGCGGGTGGGACCGCTACACTTATAAAAAAAGTAAGAAAGATAATTTTTTAAACTAATCAAGAGCAGTTATGGTGCCTGCTTAGTTTTAACTGTATTAGAAAGTGTCTATAACATTTTATATTACCAATTACTTGATCCTAGGGCCCAGCACTGAGCTGGAAGAGTGCTAATGACTTACACAATGAATTTAATTACTTACATGTGTAAATTTTACAGGTTCCCTGGTAAATTAGATTCACCAGGGCATTGTCTGGCTTCAATCAGCCATACAACCTGTTACATGTTTTATTCATGAGTAATTAAAATAATAAGTTGGCACTCCTGCTATGTCTCTGCATGCCCTCTTACCATGGTGCCAGAGTGTGCCCCAGCCAGAAGTTCATGGGGAACTTACAGCGCGTTGTCTCTGCAAGCACAGCAGCCTTTTTTATGATCTACTTGTTTGTGATGCCTGCCTCCTGGAGCTGAGAACTGAGGGAAAATATGAAGCTGGCCCTAACAGAAATGAAAATGCAAAGTATTCGCTTTACAAGGCACCCACTAGCAAAGTAGTACTCATCATTTTTTTTAGTTAAAACACCTGGCGATAGTTTAATGTAGCATTGGTCAATCAACCAAACCTTGCCAAAAAGTGCAGAAGACTTGCATTAATATTGGTGCATCCTAAAGGCCCGTACACACGGTCGGACTTTTGCCCAACAAACTTAGTTTTAAGCAAGTTGGACCAACAATCCGACCGTGTGTACGCTCCATCGGACAAACTTTTTTGAGTTTGGTTTTGTTTTCATCGGACAAAAGTTGGGTCTGCGAACAGACAAACTTTTGCCCAACAAAAGTCCTATGGAGCAAAGTCCTACCGTGTGTACTAAAAACCATAGGACTTTTGTCCGATGGACAAAACAACCAATGTTAAAATCAACCAACAATAGCAGAAGTTGACCAAAGGGTGGCAGTAAAGATCAGAAAAGAGCAGAAAAAACAAGTGATGTTGTAAGAAGTTTTAAGAAAGTTTGCAGAAAAGTCCTGTGGTGTGTATGCTATGGGTGTTCCCGACCAACTCCGTTCGGACAAAAATCCACGGAAATGTCCGATGGAAGTCCGACCATGTGTACGAGGCTTTAGTCTTCCTCCTTGCCACATAGAAGAACACTTCAAGCAGGGAGAGCTCTCTAAGCCCAAGCTCAAGTCACCTGATCACAGTATTTGGGACTGCCTGTTTCATCAGACATTACGCTAGCGCACATGTGTGCCAATTCATTGATGATGTTTGGCCAATGTTCAGGCACTGCTTGGCGTTTAGGCTGTCTGTACATGTGGGCACAGGCAGCGTCCTGACGTCATTATGTAGTCCTGTTCCCTAGAGAGCACACAATAGGGTGGCTCCACATGACTCTTCAAGGAAAAAGCGACACCCTAAAGCCGGAAAGGGCAGGCAGCAATTTGGCGGCCAGATAAAACCAGAGGAAATACAAGGGATGAACTTGAAGAAGTAACATAGTAAGTGGTTACATGAGCAGCTGAAATTGCGGGGGAAAAAATGATGTATCTCTTTAACTGTCTCCTGCCCATTAGGGCCCATTCACACTTATACGCACATCTTGACAATAGTGTGAAGTAATTCAATTTCCCTGAGCCTTCAATGTGCATTTATGGAACAAAAAACAGGCCTAATCTTTTTTCCAGCACACCACAAAGTAATGCATGTTCTTGAATTGAATCAATAGGTCATTTTTCTTTTAGTTTTGCATGTGTGGAAGAGCTAAAGCATTTGTCAGGTTTTAGAGACTACAACAAAAGCATATGTATGTAGCACTACCCCCGAAGGAGCTGCTGGTTTTGTTTGGGTCTACGTTCTGCCTATCAACCCCAAAATTTGGCTCGAACCCTCCCTTGGCACAACTGAACCACACAATGATTGTGGAACCCACTGTTGACTGGGAACCACAATGATATCACACAACAGTAAAATGGTACATAAAATTGTTACCTTATATAACCACTCGTCAGCAGGGTAACAGAGAACTCCACACAGTATTCTGTTTTACCAAAGATCAAATTTTCTCAATGGTAAAAAAAAAGTTAAACAGAGTTTCAGTTGACTAATGCAGGGCCCTGCAAAGTCAATGATATATCTATATATGTCAATAGTAACACAGCATTAATACACACTTTCTTCATAAGCAAACTACCTATGCTCGCGAGCTCCCCCTAATGGGCAATATTACACCTGTGTCCTGTCACTATCAGTTCAAGTCAGGCCTGACTAAGTTCAGTGTACAGATCCTTCAGTAGTAGGAGTCTTCGCTAGCAATCGTTTGTGCACATAACATTTGTAATCCAGCAAGTATGGGAAAGTCAGCAACAACATCCAAAGTAATTACCAATGTATATGACTTGCGGGCAACACAGGCGCCAATACTTTAAATACACTGTCACTGCGGAATGCAATGTGTCCTTGCATGTGGCGTGTTAACTTTCCAAAGAAACAATGGTGGCAAGTCTATAAGGCCCACCTCCCTGTGATTCAGTTAATTGTCATTGGGCAGGTGCCCTTCTCACCAAACAAGGCCTCGGTTCTCCGGTATGCTCCGCAACTTGCAGCTTCCGATCCTGTAGTAGGTGTCGATGGATGGATGACTCTGGTTGCTGTGGTGTGTGAGCTGGACACCCACGATGAGGATCCCTCTCCCGAGATTAGACAGGCAGGCTCTGGTGATGGTGGGCCCAGGCTTCTTGGGCCTAGACACACTGGAAGCTGGCCTCAATGCAGGCTTCCTTCTTGATAGATGGCCGCGTCCCAAGAGACAGAATGTAACTCCTCCCTTCCTTTAAATAACCTCTCCCAGCAGGCTGTGCGGTGATGCAGTGCACCCTGGTAGCACAGCTGCACTCTGGGTAGTATAGTCTGATTCACAATGCATTGTCTTAATATCATTGAAGCGAAAAAAAGTTACTGCAATATAACAAATTGAACACCGGAGGGAGCTAAGTATCTTCTTAATTGTCAAACTGTAGTCTATATCTACATTGCAAAGGGGAACCTTGCTACATGTATTTTGTTGAGAGGAGAGGGTTCACAACAGACTTTCTCAACCTTTTTACCCCAGAGTAACCCTTGAAATTTTTTTCAGGTCTCAAAGAACCTTTACTGAAACCAAGTCATTGGTGGTCAGTTAAAAAAAAAAAATGCCCTTTACATTTGTGGTCATGTGGAATAAGGCAGCCCTTACAGTGGTGGTCAAAATGCAATCTCCACAAATTATTTAAAAGATTTCTAGCTTCATGCTCTACCAAGTGGTGTTGACCCCAGAACTATTCAGGCATCTGAAGATAGGATGTTAATCAGCCACAGCTCAAGGAACCCCTAGAAACCTTTGGAGGAACCCTGGTTGAGAATGGCTGGTTTAGAATATCTATTACCTTTTATATATTTTTTTTTATCTTGTTCCGCAGACAACCATAGCCTCTCATTTTTCATGAGGACAGAAAGTAAGAGAAGATCTTTGGCTCATGTTTTGGAAGTGACTGAATATCTCCATAACTGACTATCAAATGTATGATTGTAAAACTCTCTGTCTCTTTTGTTGTTTTTTTTTATTTTTATCTTAGACCAGGGTTTCTCAAAAGAGAGAAGTCTCCAGGGATTCCACCACGATCTACCCGTCAATCACAGGCAACTGACTATTATATTGCATCCCAACTAAGCCGACATTCTCCTATTATTTCCCCCACATGCTGAACAGTGCAGGGAAGCAACAAGTGTCTCCACTGTTCCCCGCCAACCCCTTTTTACCACCTGTCAATTCAATGTGCTTTCATGTGACATCAGATGAGATGGATGAGAGAGGTGGGCTGGCAGGGAACAGCATGCCAGAACAGGATTGTACAGCAGCTTCCCTGCACGGCTCTGAATGTGAAGGAAACCCCTCACTAAGGTGCCCTGCTGCCCCCCTGTGTAATGTGCCCTGCTGCCCCCCATGTAATGTGCACTCCTGTGCCCTCATGTAATGTGCCCTGCTGCCCCCATGTAATTGTCCTCCTTACCCCCTGTACTCTGCCCTGCTGACCCCCCTGTACTCTGCCCTGCTGACCCCCCCTGTACTCTGCCCTGCTGACCCCCCTGTACTCTGCCCTGCTGACCCCCCTGTACTCTGCCCTGCTGACCTCATGTACTCTGCCCTGCTGACCCTCTGTTCTCTGCTATGCTGATGATGCCCTTGCCCTGTACTCTGCCCTGCTCACCCCCTGTGCTCTTCCCTGAAGCCCTCCTGGCCCCTGTGCTCGGCCCTGCTGACCTTCTGTGCTCTGCCTTGCTGACCCATTCTACACTGCTTATCTCAATTTCAACACAGAATTGAGCACCTGTATAGAAAAAAAGCAAGCACAAGTTTCACATTAAGGAGGTAAGGTTTATTGTTCAGTGATCTGTAGATACAGTATGCAAACTATTTCATGGATACAGACAGCAATAAGAAAACGTGACAAGGGTTCTAATCCTTTTCCACTCTTTCCAAATTAAAAAAAATTGCCTTTAGTTATACTGTAAAGTGATTTTAAACTCAAAAGCAAACATTTGGTATATTGCGGCTTACCAATCCTTAGATGTGATGACTGCATTTGTTTTATTTTTTGGCATATTTACCTTTATTTTCCCTTGGTGATCTGCCAAGTAAGTCTGTTGTTTTTCAACAAGGTGTTCAGCAGAAGTAGCAGTTAGTAGACTAAGACAAACCATTTACCCAGTGGCGTATCAATGGGGGGGGGGCGGTCTGCCCCGGGTGCCACACAGGGTGCCCGGGTGCGGACCATATCTGGGTGAATGACACCCAGGGCCGGCCGCCGGATTCACTCTGCCGCTCACAGCAGGGAAGAAAGACAGTAAAAAGCACTAAAAAGAGGACGGCAACTGCTGGACTTAACTTTTCAAGTTAACCAGCAGGTGATTGGTTGCTAGGTGGTCCTAGCAACCAATCATTAGCTTGTTAATATGAAAAATGAACTCCAGCAGTTCCTGGCCTTTGTTCAGCGCTGCTGGGTCTCCAGCTTTTTATGCATGCCCCAGTAAGGTAGGAAGGGACAATGTGTAATGTGCAGGGGTCCAGAGCAGGGGGGGCAATGTGTAATGTGCAGGGGTCACCGTCCAGAGCTAGGAGAGGCAATGTGTAATGTGCAGGGGTCCAGAGCTAGGGGTGGGCAATGTGTAATATGCAGGGGTCCAGAACTGGGGGGAATGTGTAATGTGCAGGGGTCCAGAGCTAGGGGTGTAATGTGCAGGGGTCCAGACCTGGGGGGGCCAATGTGCAGGGGTCCAGAGCTGGGGGGGCAATTTGTAATGTGCAGGGGTCCAGAGCTGGGGAGGGCGCAATGTGTAATGTGCAGGGGTCCAGAGCTGGGGGCATGTGTAATGTGCAGGGGTCCAGCGCTGGGGGGGGGCATGTGTAATGTGCAGGGGTCCAGAGCTAGGGGGGCAGTGTGTAATGTGCAGGGGTCCAGAGCTGGGGGGCACAATGTGTAATGTGCAGGGGCCCAGAGCTGGAGGGGCAATGTGTAATGTGCAGGGGTTCAGAGCTGGGGGGGATGCAATGTGTAATGTGCAGGGGTCCAGAGCTGGGGGGAAATGTGTAATGTGCAGGGGTCCAGAGCTGGGGGGGCAATGTGTAATGTGCGGGGGTCCAGAGCTGGGGGGGCTATATGAAATGTGCAGGGATTCAGAGCTGGGGTGGGCGGGCTGTGAATCTGCAGTGTTCCAGAGCTGGGGGGATGTGTAGTGTAAAGGGGTCCAGAGGTGCGGGGGCTGTGTAATGTAAAAGGGTCCAGAGATGTGGGGCTGTGTAATGTAAAAGGGTCCAGAGATGTGGGGTCTGTGTAATGTAAAGGGGTCCAGAGGTGCAGTTGTGGAGAGGGGGTACACAGTAGTGACAAAGAGCTATTGGGGGGTGCAGTGGTATGCAGGGGGCACAGTGGGGTGTTTTTACATTTTAAAGTTGGGGAGGGAGTGCCAGATACAGGATCCGTCCCGGGTGCCAAATGCTTCAGGTACGCCCCTGCATTTACCAAAGACAGGGCTGCTTACAATGATCAGCATCTCAAAATTGTTGCTGTAACTGCTTATAAAGTGTGAACTGGAATATGGGTTCAGTTTGTTAGTGTATCTAAATCTGCTAGTACGTCTAACACTCCCTCCTCCCAGACTGACAATGCTGCTGTCCAAGGGTGTTTCTGTTGCTTCCTCATCCAGAGTGGAGGCACTCTCATACAGGAGGTGTGTTACTGGCTGGATCAAAAGGTGAAAACAGATGGGAAAAAAAAATAAAAAATAAGAAAACGAATACAGCTATCACATCTAATGATTAGTAATCTGCAATATATAAAATTTTGGGTTTTGGGTTTCATACTGCTTTAAATAAACTGGCTTTACACATACATTTTACAATTATCAAAATGGTGAATCAATGGAACAAAGACATATACAGTTGATGTGTGTGGCCAGCAACTATTAATGTGATTATATTTACCAGGCAGATAGTAAGTGACAAACTACTTGAGACAGTAAGGCTCTGGCTGATTCTCTGTCTGGGCTACCAGCAGCAGATGATACTCAGACAGAAGATTAACATGTTCCTGATGGCAGGACTTGTGTCCTTGTCACTTACTGGTAGACTGCTCTATGGGTCATCCCTGGGTTCATTAAGGAGCCAGCGGGAAGGTGGCAGACTGGGCATTCTGCCTCATTCTCAATATGCTTTACCTGGCCTGGCAGCTGTTGGAACATAAAAACTGCAGCTGGCAAACAGCCCTTGACAGCCAATGCATCTTCAGCTCCAGTTAACAGGAGCAACCTGGCTCTGCCAGTCATTAAATGCTGGGTGAAATCTTTGGCATCGCCAGTCACAACAGCAAGGGGCTTGCCAAGAGCTAGGGTTGGGCAGTCATCATGTAGCTGCAGCCAACTGCTGAATACAGAAATTCCTATGGGAATATAAAAGCTTTGAGTGCAGGCGAGCTTTAATTAGCCAATCATAATAATTCATAAAACATACCAATCTACAATTAATGAAATCAGGGAGAGGTGGCAGATTTAAAATGTATCAAAAGCCAGACCCTTTTTTTTGTATTTTAGTTGGGTATGGAAGGGTTGGAACCCTGGTTAGGTTTTCTATTGTTTGTGGAGCTTCATCTGCTCTATGCACCCTGGTGACCATTGCCATAGGGACTGAAAGGCATTGACGGTTCGTATCTCAACTGGTTCAGCAGGAACTGGCTGAGATTGAAACCATGTGTGGGCAGGCTGAATGTACCAACTTGATCGATTGATCAACTTCGATACAACCAGCCTGCTGGATTCACTTGCGGTTATCGATAGTGGCTGATATAGCTGCTAGCAATAACCCCTGTCTTCTCCTGGCAGGGGCAGTTTCCCCCGCCTGCTGGACAATTGCTCAGGGATTCCCGTCAGCACTCACTGTGTTGATGGTCGAACCCGTGGTCTCTGGTACCTCCCCCCGTATCTAGAAGCTTGTAGAAGCTTCAGGAAGTTAGTGGGCGGAGGCCAGGAGGTCCTGATCTGCAAACTTTGGAGAATCTGACCAATCCCCAGGTAGAATGTCCTGGCAGGGTGGATGTATTAGCCTTAAAATATGGCAGAGCCTAGCCAGCAGGGGAGTCAGGTGGAAGATGGAGTGCTGAGGAGGCGGCCGATAGCCTAGGAGGGGACCCTTGGGTCTGGGGGGGACTCTGCCTCCATGTTGGGCTCGGGCAGGCTTGGCAAGAACCTTACAGCGCCTAAGGAGCAGCAGGGAGCAAGGAGGACAGAGTGAGTACATCAGCACACCCAGTAATTCACAAGGGGAAAGATTGCTATGTGCAGCAAGATTTCTGAAGGACAGTGCTGTGCTTAACCCTTTCTATCCCTTGCCCTGGGAGATCTTCGTAGCAGCCAGGTGGGCTGGTAGTTCATGCAGGCAGTGGAGCTGGAAGCAGTTCTACGAAGGAGAGGAGATAACCATACATTCAGTTTACAACAGACTGTACTATTTTTCTAAAGGGGGCTAAGAGCTCCTAGTCCTCAAAGGACTTATTGCTGTTGATCCTGAAGGGCTAAAGGTTGTCCCAATCCATTGTTTCTGTCAAGTTGGGTATCCTTTAACCCCCCTACCCCATCCAAGTTGTTATCCCTGAAAACAACAGTCAGAGACTGACTTCTTGTGTCCGGATGCAAGTAAAAAATGCTTGTTGCCTGGGTGTGCAGGAATAGGGGAGACAGTTACCAGCAGCCCTTGCTTGGGTAGTGCTACACAGGCTTGAATTTTTCAGTTGCCAACCATGTCGCATGACTGTATATTGCATGGAGAATGTTGTTTGTTTAGCGTGCATAGCATCCTTTCGATTATACAGTCCACTAATTAAAAGTCTGCAAAGAAAGAGAAGATTGTGTGTTATTCAAGTAGTGAGTAGCTTATGACTCCTCTCACATGCTTTGATGAAGGCTTCTTCGCCGAAACGCGTCAGCTTATAGCCTGTACCCGTGTACCCGATAAAGGACTTTTATTCAAGAGCATCTGAGTTGCCAGCCCTTTTTGATTCAAGTATTGTATTTATGGGGCCTGAACGTCCTGGCTAGAGCACCGGATCACAGTTCGTGGACTTCTATATTGGTAGTGGAGCTGGGGCAACATTTTGTTTCGCTTATGACTCCTTTCAGCAGCACCTGCAGTTTTGCTGGGATTACTCGCAAGAATATAGAGGTGGCTAGAAAAAGGCAAAAGTAAGAAAAAAAATTAACAAAGACTGAAAATGTTGAGCATCAATGCTTCTCTCACTTATGCTTCCAACTTATGTACCGGCCAAAGGCCAATGAGTGTCGTATGGTTAGTAAAGCACTCCTGTAGCACAGAACATAGTATGGAAAATGGGAGAAATTAATAAGTTGCAGTGAGCAAGGAGAAAAATTGATCCTTATAGGTACTTGGAGGAGGGAGAACCAGACCATATTGCTGACCATAGACACGAGATAGCATTCGTTCAAGCTGGCCCTATGCGGCTCGGTCAGGTGACAACCATATTCCTTTGGAAATGACCATCAGTAGACCGTTCTTTGGCGAAACGGCAATGAGATAGTTTAGTAAACCTGACCCGGTCCTGGAGATAACTGTCAGCAATAGCTGCCTGCTTAGCTCTCCTTTCAGAGGACCACAAGGGTCATTTATGTTTATGTACATTCCAGGAGACCATGGTGTCATAGAATGGTAAGCTCATGCCTATACATCCACCCACCCTACATAGGTGGACACCCTAAGTTCTGAATGATGGCTCTTGCCAGGTCTTACACCCCAATAAAATGTTTTCTGTTTCATGGTAGAGGATAAATACCTTATAGAATTCCCGTTTGAGCAAGTATGGTATGGAAACATCTGCAGCTCTGTAGTAAATATCTATAGTCTAATTGAACTCATGGGTGATATACACTACAGAGGATGAATTTCTATTGTTCATCTACTTTTATGGTCACTCCTGTTACTGCTATTATTGATTTGGTAAATGTTCTTTTGATTACATACCCTCTTGTTGTGTAATTGTGCTTTCTCAGGGGGAATTACACTGTCAGCTGATAACCTAGTTTTCCCTGAGTGCCAGTAATACTTGAATCCATTTCTGAACTTCATTTCCCATTCCACGTTATCACAGTGAGCACTGCACATCTAGCTGAAAAAGAGCTTATGATTTTAAGATCCACCAATAAATTACAAGATAGTCTGAAGATAGACCGTTAGAATGTATATAATATAGGAATGATCATAACAAGGTTTAGCGATTGTTTGAAGCAAAGATGGTTGACCGTTTGAGATATTTCTGTGCATGTATGTGTAGCGGGCATTTAAATTTGGGGGGGAGCATCTGGGTTATTCAACCCGGATGCACTAATTGTTAGGGAGTCTGAAAACCCCTTTTGTGGTTCTTGGAGGACTCTGGTGGTGCAAGGTTCCCTGCGGCCTGGTACGATGAGTTTGTCTGGGAAAAGCTCAAAGTGCCCCATGCTCGCCGATATCTTTCGTGCTCATCCCCCGTGTCTAAGAAGTTCAAAGACTGTAAGGCGGAGTGGATGTTAGGTCGGCACATCCATGCGGACAGGGTGCTTTATTGTCGCAAAGATGGAGAGAACATTGAATATAATATGGAGACTTTCGATAAGCACTTGAAGCCCCTGTTCCTGCCGCACCCAAAGTTCTACCTTTAGGAGGAAAAGACTCCTGTATGCTCTGTTTGTCGTTCATTGCTGAACTTGCCGGAACACAAGGACTGTGCCCTAGTTTTTTTTTGTATTTGGGCGTTTTGCTCTTTGGAGAAATGGGAGCTGTTACTGTTTGTTCTCCCTCTTTCTCCCTGCACTGCAAAGAAGATAATGACTTTGGGGTGTAGTTAGTGTAGATACAGTAAGAGAAGAAGGAAAGTTGTCTGGAGGATTCGGCTAAGTGTCATGACCGTGGTGGCAGGTGGCAGTGCTGCGCAATGACTGTTTGTTTTTTTACACTTGCACCACCATACTCATTGGAGCGAATGGGCCTCTTCAAGGACAGGCCCGTTCATTCCAAGAAAACACACATTGTGGTAGGATGTTTGTTTTTTCCCTTCTGCAGGAGATTCGTCTGTCAAGGCTGCTGAGAATGGGTGGTCCTTAGATAGCAAGGGGGGGGATTGTGCATGTGTAAATGTCAGAAGTGTTTTGTTGAAAGTTTTATAGTTTTGCTGTTTCATGTTTTCCCTTTCCCATTCTAGGTCTTGGCACAATTCAGGACTAAATTGTGTAGTTTAGTTTCTGGGCGGAGCTTATGTCACCACCTTTGTGGGATGTGAGTTTGGACCAGACACTGGGGACCGGTGTCAAATCACCCGGGGGAGAGTGTAGCAGGCATTTAAATTTGGGGGGGGGAGCATCTGGGTTATTCAACCTGGATGCACTAATTGTTAGGGAGTCTGAGAACCCCTTTTGTGGTTCTTGGAGGACTCTGGTGGTGCAAGGTTCCCTGCGGCCTGCGGGTGGCGTTGTCGCCCTGGGCCGGAGTTGAATCCGCACCGCTAGACTGCTCCCTTTTTGTCCTTTCCTGGTGCTGGTATAGCGGGGCGGGGAACCCGCTGTGACGCAAAGGGAGAGGGGATAAAAGGGGCGGACGCCCTTACCACGGTTCGGTTGTCCGGAGTGGTCCAGAGTTCGGAGTTGGGGGCCGAGTGATACAGTGAGCGGCTATGGCCGCCGGCTGTATCACTGGAGCGCGCCCGCAATCACTCACCACCATGGTGTCTTGCGGGGAGGAGCCGAGACAGCCGCCGAGGCCCCCAGAAGACCAGGTTCGGGGCCACTCTGTGCAAAACGAGCTGCACAGTGGAGGTAAGTATGACATGTTTGTAATTAAAAAATAAATAAATTATCTTTCGTGCTCCTTTAACACTCACCAGCCCGCCTAGCTGACTTTTTAAGGAGATGTCCCAGATGTGCAGACCTGCTCCCGCTGTCCTCTCTCCTTGCTCCAGTGCCTCCAGGATGGGGAGTGGCTAACATAGGGACAGGTACCCCATCTGTCAGGGACAGTACTTAGAGATCGGTTCTGGAGGAGTAGGGACAGTGCATGGACTGCATCTACCTCTTCTAGGAAGCCTCCCCTTTGGGTGTGGACCATCCAGGCCGCATTCCGCTTCCCATGGCTGACACTGTCAGCACCTTCCAGTCTTCAAACTGCTGTTCCACTGCTGTTACAGTTGTAAGTGGCTGTGGAGGGGTGTGTCTCCCTGCTGAGCCTGTTTGTACTTGCTGAACTTTTATATTGCTATTGCAAACTTGGACAACACTGCACCAAGCCCACAGGCTACTTGGCCTAAGTTAGCCATACACAATTCAGTCTCTGATTTTTCACTTATGTCCCCTTCTTCTAATGATACTTATGCTTCTTTTATGATGACAATAACTTGAGGCTTACACACTGGAACTACTTGGATTCTGAACTCAGACTTTACTTAGCATCATCATCATCAACTGTCCATTTATTTAGCTTGGCAGCAAAACCTGCTAAAGTGTTTGTACAATTTGTCATCTACATAGCAATTATTCTTTCCTTTAAATCAAAAGAATAAGGCCTGGAGATAGATGTGCAGCATAGGCGGAAGGCCAGACATGACTGGGTTGGCAGGATAGGTGTAGTAAAGCATGAGTTAAATAATTAGTTGTGGTTTAAAACCAGGTCCCCCTCCTGATTGGAGAAAGCAAGGGTGGGGCAGGGTGGGGTTGGTATAGGAGTAAGGGGGTGGTCCTTATTCCTTAGAGTCAGTCGGAGTCAGGACAGTGTGAGGAAGTAGCTTCTCCTGCCCGCCCTCCCTAATCCATTGGTTAAATTTCAGTTTTCTTTTCATTCAATGGGGGAATTTTATTTCAATATTGTGTCCGGGAAGGAATACAAGCAGGGGTTGCTTTTGGGGATATTATGTTTTGTGGGATTGTTCGGTTTATTTGTCATGTGTCGTAGCAGCTGGCAGGGGTCTCAGGGTCTTGGAAGGCAGTAACAGTTTAAAGTTTGGAGAAGGAGGGGTGGGGCCCATCTCAGGTATGGGTGTACCTACCCTGGTAAATTTAAGCAAGTAATGGTTTAATGAGGCTGTATTGTGGGTATCTTAATAGTAGTAGTCCTCGAGCCAGTGTAGTTGCGGCTGAGGGCCTGGAAGTCTATTTTGACGGTGATACAGCCAGTTGGTGGAATATAATTTGCCTTTCAGGCAATTGGGTTAATAATGTTCAGATATGTAAATAAAGAATAAAGTATATGTTGAGAATAAAGTTGCATTTTTTGGGTTTAAAATTGGCCTTTAAAACCAATAAAAGGGAAAACTGTTGATGTCTTTCTTTTATGGGTGGGTTATAAGGTTAGAATTGGGGTAAAAGGAATAAGCAGCAGTAGTATCTGCAAATACCTCAGTCATGAAAATGAATAGGGGATGCCTAGATCTCACATAGTACTCCTCATGGGTAGGCCATTTGTTATGGATCAAATGGGCTGAGGTGCTTGCCCTAGCTGTTGTCTACTGTATATAGTATTTATTAATGTCTTCACAGAGAGCACCAGATCACATGAAAACACATAGGGCAAACCTAGAGCTCACATGGTCCTAATGGGTTGTCCAATTGCTTGGATACCTGATCTTACATGGCGACTGGGGTCAGACTTTACCAAGGGAGAAATGGAAACTCTTCATACTCTTTAACACACCACCAAACTACTACATCCTAAAAACAGTCTCTTTTGTTACCTTCATCTGGCCTGAAAATGTCTAATGGGCCAGGAGACTTTTAAAGCATCCAGTAGTCTCCTTACAAGTACTTACACCAATCAGCCCTAGGGTGCCCTTAGAACTCTCTAGACATTTCATGTTCTAGCAAAGCTAAAGTAAGTTAACCCCTCTTTCTCCTAGTTCCTCATTGCACATACATTAAAAGAACAGAATTTTACACTCTGCATTTACTTATCTATTATAGCCTTGCTAAGTCTGGGTACCTCTGAGTAATTCCAGCAATAGGGTTTTGCAGGGTCTACTGAATGAGTTGCAAGACATTCTGTAACTGAAATAAGATGTAGCCATCTCCTTATTCTTTTAAAACGTGTAATTGGTGGCCTATTCAGTCTAAAGATAGCTCTGAATAGATAGCACCTAGAACCTTACACAGCTTACATCTCTGAGGGACTTCAGTAATGAGACATTCCTGCCTGAATACCCAGCTCTGCTCCTCCAACTTTTGTATTCTCCATAAATAAGATACAGATAGAAAAAGATGCCTCCTTTTTAATGGCTGCAACAAGCAGGTAGAACAGTGAACTCAAGTTCACAAATTTCATTGCTGAAGGCACATAAAAAAACAAGTCAACGATTCCATTTACTGGCAACTTTAAAACTTAAAGCTGAGGATAAATCTGCTTAAATTTTGCGGTTTATGGTTCCTTTTTTCCTCCCTCATCAACTTGATTATAACATTTTTAAATAAAACATTTCAGATTTAATTACATAGCTTATTTTAGCCCGGTCTTGGTCTGGGTCTGCACTTTTCTATGCAATGCAGGCAGATCTTGGCTGGTGTGAGGTGCTGGCAAAGGGTGCACTACATAGCTTCCTAAAAACATCACAGCATCCTGCCTCAGTAATGCTCCCAAGTTTTAAACTCTTAAACATAAAAGTTATGACTTTTCTGTGTGACGTCTGATGCTTTGTTACTACAGGCTCCGCTTCCCAGACTTTGGGGCTGAGCCCCACCTCCAAGACTTCCATTTTTTGGATGAGACTGCCTTAGTGTAGTGGTACCCCTGTAGAGGCCGCTGACATTAACTTGTTCTTTCGCAACCAGCACTCACCCAAGCAACAATCCATTCACTCTGCCTCCAATAAACAGTCTAGGGATTGTCTTTTTGTAATTTATTGCTGATAAAACTTGTAACAAGCTGGGTGTTGGGGGCACATGGATACTCGAAAATGGTTAATAGTTAGCAATTTGAGGACAGTCTTCTCCTAAGAGCTGGTTCACACACAGGCGGCACGACTTTAGGGGCGACTCGGCAAGGCGATCTGAAGACGACTTCAGAGGCGACTTGCAAAATGACTTCTGTATTGAAGTCAATGCAAGTCGCCCCGAGTTGCCCCCAAAGTCGTACAAGAACCTTTTTCTAAGTCGGAGTGACTTGCGTCGCTCCTATTAGAATGGTTCCATTGAATAGAGCGGAGTGCGACTTGTCAGGCGGCTGAGTCGCCTGACGAGTCGCCCCTGTGTGAACCGGCTCTTAAGCAACTGTGAATATTGAACAATTTAAGGCCTCACAGCTGGAGACCATGGTGCAAGTCTCTTCCTACCTACCCTGCACAATTTCACAGCTGTAGGTACCCAGTGCAATCTCCAGAACACTACACAGTCACCAGGGATCAATTTAGAGTCTTTAGTCACAAGTCCGGAGGACAGCTGCCACCTTCCAGCTTTCTCTGGGCACCTAGCAGTGAGTGAGAAAAATCCTTCTCAAGACCAGATTCCTTTGGTGAAGTCCTGCAGCCAGCTCCAGGTCCCCAGCCCCAAGACCTTGCTGAACAGCAGCCCAATCCAAGGCTTGCTTCAGAGGGGCAACAGACCCCTTGAAGACTGGGAACTCTCCTTCCTGAGTAAAGACAACCTCTCCGGAGCTATAGACTATTTATCAGCTGTTTAGCCACTATCTGGGTGCACCTCCCAAGCGATTGGCTAGACCCTGATCAATATTCAGACTGGCCATTTAAATTTGCTTTAGCTAAGCTTCAGACGCTTCTTCTAGAGGCAGGGTGAAGCAATCAAACTTCCAGCCTGAGAAACCCTGATCCGGCCAAAAAAGCTCCGCTCCCTTGATTACAGAAGATGCCAAAAACTAAATTTACCTAGCAGCCTAACTAGGAGGGTGCTACATTAGTAAGCAATAAGTACATTTTCATTAAAAAAAAGGTGATAGTGGGTAGATAAGGCATAGCACAGGGGCCAGGTGATGAAAGCAGAAGACACACTGCTCAGTTGGAGATGCCAGCTCGGCACCATGCAGAAAAATGTGAACACCAGATTGAGTTCATGTAAAGCAACATACAGCATTAAAAGCTGGACTTTGCTAAATATGGAATTATCTTTTATTATCAAGAAGCTCCTTGTAAAAATATACAAGGTAGTACTAGAAAGTGTAGGATAACATACTAAGATGCTGCAAGAAACTTTTTACAAAAGTGTCTGTAATACAAAAGCAATTTCATGATTTAAGCGTCTTCTTAAGCAGCACCTCAAAGTCTCATTCTGATTTTCCTTCCCAAATACCAGCGTTCCCCAGAGTTTAAACAGACCTGCCATTTCCGCCCACACTGTCAGTGTTGGTCCGTGCGATAGCAGAATGAAAGACACAGACCTAGCTAAGCACAGAAAATTGTTAGGAAGAGAGACAATAAACGCCTTATTAAATTACTGGCTGTGCACTTGCAGCAGGAATGTTGTATAATGACCAAATCCAATTACCAGACTGGATTTTCAATGTGTGCATACATCAGTTTTTGAAGCCAGCTTACCATTCTACCAGAAGGTTGAAAAAAATTCCATATAACCAAAGAACAGTCTCCCCATTGGTGGAAAGCTATCTATGATCTGGGGGAATAGTCAGATACATTGGTCTTATTTATATTTCCATGGAATTGTGGAGAAATGTTGAGGATTTGTAGCTAAGCAGCTGTACTGGGAAAACTGTTATCACAGTTTATCTTCTGCCAAAAAAATTGTTTATGTGAGTCAGTTATTGCTGATTTGCATAGCCTACAATATGTAGCTGATACATTCTGATAGTTGGCTGTCAGCTGTAAGGACAATAGTGATCAATGTCCCTTCCCTTTTCTTGCCAGGGTGATATTTATTATTAGTAGGAAGATGTTGGTAAGACAGCAATGGATACATGCATATGTAGTGCTTACCCCAAAAGGAGACACCGTCTTCTCAGGTCTCCAGTTCCCAGAGACCCCAGAGCAGCTCCACACTCTCCGACATAGCTGGGACACAAGCATTGGCCTGCAGATGGAAGCATATGCCCTGAAACCTTTTCATGATAGCATAGCAATCACTTGTAGAAAGTCCACTGAGGGGTCAGTTTCTATCTCTCTTGCCCCGTACACATGACCGGTTTTCCCGTCGGAAAAACTGTGTTGAGAACTTTTCGCCGGGAATCCCGACCGTGTGTATGCTCCATCTGACTTTTTCCCACAGGAAAACTGCTGGAAAAAAAAAGAGAGCAGGATCTCTTTTTTTCCTTCAGGAAAAAATCCTAGAGGGAAAACCGTTCGTCTGTATGCTTTTCCGACGGGAAAATAAAACATGCATGCTCAGAAACAATTCGATGCATGCTAGGAAGCATAGAACTTCATTTTGTCGGCTCGTCATAGTCTTTTACGTCACCGTGTTCTTGGCAGTCAAAAGTTCACCGGACTTTTGTGTGACCGTGTGTATGCAAGGCAGGCTTGAGAGGAATTCCGTCTGGAAAATCATTGTTTTTATTTCCGACGGGAAAACTGCTCGTGTGTCATGGCATCTCAGTGTAGCAAGATGGGATCACCCACTCAGATGTAGCACAAGAGTTTGCATTCAGGATCTTCAGATGGCTGGGTAGCTAAATGGTCAATGCACCCACATTTTTTGTAGGACTTTCTTTGCTGGAGGTTATGACACAGCTTCTGTTGCCACAGACATCTCCCTATATTTATCCCACCGAAGATGTGCTTGCCTCACTCGCCTTCCCCCACCCCCTCGCCTAATGCAGCCATCCATACATATAGTGGACAGCTAAAATGTAGCAGCTCTACATGAGAGTTCCCACCAATCCTCATTGAATGAACAGTGCCTCAGCTAATGGCGGTCCCCTATGCACCCTATCCTGGGTTCCTCACCTGTCCACACAGCACCTGATGCTGACTCTTTTCTTTCAAAGCCAACAAACCCAATGAGAAAACCAACCTGTGCCTTCCTAATCCTCAACTTTTATGTTTACTTCCATACTCAGGCCAGAATTGGTGCCCTAAGCCAAGAACTGCTTCTGCCATCTTCCCACAAGCCAATAAAATGCAAATTCCTATGCCCACTGATAACTGAAGAACTGTTACCACTCTACACTTGTAGCTAAAGCAATGGAGTGGGAGTGGTCAGCACCAAAGCACAAAATCTAAAACATTTATGTTTAATGTGTTATTTGCAGAGTCTAGCTACATGAGCATCAATGCAGCAATAGCTAAAAATATCATAGCGACTGGTTAATATTTAAGTCATGGACAACTATGATATACTTACTAATAAAAACACGTTGCGCTGAACCTGAGTTCATGTAAATAAGTATCCAATATTAAAAAGAAACAATGTGTAATAAAAAACGATCATAAACTGAATAAAAAGTCCCAATTGTGACAAATAAGTGAAGAAAAATCAGACAAAAGGCTGTGAGGTGACGATTATCCACTTTAATAGAAGATATGTGATAACAGTGGCTTAAAGGAAAAGTATGGAGTCCACCACCATCTAATAGTATCCAGAAGGCTTACCAAACAGCTACGACCTCCTTATGATAGGAAGGTCAGACAATGCCTCTGCCACAAAAGGGTTATTGGAAATCCTTCCAGCTTGGATCCTCCTAATATTGGGATAATGCCGCTTCTCACCTGAAGTGCCTCTTGGTTATGAGAGTATATGTACCCAAAGGGAGATAAAAAATCCACATTGTTAAAAACTGGTAATTTATTAAAAAGAAAAGTAATACTCACATAAAAAACTGTATTAGAAAGGCAAACTATACAGAGACTCCAGCCGGTCTACAATATGGCTGATTGAAAACATCCGGTGGCGCAATGACGTTACAGCAGGCTCCGAACCATGATATAGTTGTACCTAGCCATGAAATGAAACATTTATAATTCTAATTTATATTGAAATACAAGGTATTTCAAAGGCTAATTGGATGCATAAAAGTGCCTAAAAAAGCTCTCTTTTAATCTTTATTCCATTTCCCTTCTTTTGTACCGCTGATACACCGAAGTGAGTTCTCATACGGTCGGTCCCAAGGCACTAGCCATGATCCCACAGCTGTAAGAGGGCACAGGCCTTTTATAGCCATAAACCCATTGCCCGTACCCAGGTTGACCCTATGACAATTCACTATTTTATAGAAAAGCAAAACATAGACCAGAGAAAAGGCACTCTTCCACCCAAATATACAGTGCCTTGAAAAAGTATTCATACCCCATGCAATTTTCCAAATTTTGTTATACAACCAAAAACATAAATGTATTTTATTGGGATTTTATGCGATAGACCAACACAAAGTGGCACATAATTGGGAAGTTTAAAAGAAAACGATAAATGGTTTACAAAATGTTTTACAAATAAATATCTGAAAACTGTGGCATGCATTTGTATTCAGATATTCTGTGAAGCCCTCAGAGGTTTGTTAGAGAACCTTAGTGAACAAACAGCATCATGAAGGCCAAGGAACACACCAGACAGGTCAGGGATAAAGTTGTGGAGAAGTTTAAAGCAGGGCTAGGTTATAAAAAAAATTCTCAAGCTTTGAACATCTCACAAAGCACTGTTCAATCCATTATTCGAAAATGGAAAGAGTATGGCACAACTGCAAACCTGCCAAGACATGGCTGTCCACCAAAACTGACAGGCCGGGCAAGGAAAGCATTAATTAGAGAAGCAGCCAAGAGGCCCATGGTAACTCTGGAGGAGCTGCAGAGATCCACAGCTCAGGTGGGAGAATCTGTCTACAGGACTTCTATTAGTCGTGCTCTCCACAAATCTGGCCTTTATGGAAGAGTGGCAAGAAGAAAGCCATTGTTGAAAGGAAGCCATAAGAAGCCCTGTTTGCAGTTTGCGAGAAGCCATGTGGGGGACACAGCAAACGTGTGGAAGAAAGTGCTCTGGTCAGATGAGACCAAAATGTAACTTTTTGGCCTAAAAGCAAAAAACGCTATGTGTGGCGGAAAACTAATACTGCACATCACTCTGAACACACTATGAAACATGGTGGTGGCAGCATCATGTTGTGGGGATGCTTTTCTTCAGCAGGGACAGAGAAGCTGGTCAGAGTTGATGGGAAGATGGATGGAGCCAAATACAGGACAATCTTAGAAAAAAAACCTGGAAGAGTCTGCTAAAGCCTTGAGACTGGAGCGAAGGTTCCCCTTCCAGCAGGATAACGACCCTAAATTACAGGAAAAAATAAGATAAAAGAGGACAGCCGCACTCCAATCCAACGTGTGTTTAATGAACAGGCACTACAAAAACCAGCTAGAACAGGATAGCTGACGCGTTTCGCACAAAATCAGTGCTTACTCATAGCTAGCTAAATTACAGTCAGAGCTACAATGGATTGGTTTAGATCAAAGCATATTGATGTGTTAGAATGGTTCAGTCAAAGTTCAGACCTAAATCCAATTGAGAATCTGTGGCAAGACTTGAAAATTGCTGTTCACAGACGCTCTCCATCCAAGCTGACAGAGCTTGAGCTATATGGCAAAGAAGAATGGGCAAAAATGTCACTCTCTAGATGTGCAAAGCTGGTAGAGACATCCCCAAAAAGACTTGCAGCTGTAATTGCAGTGAAAGGGGGTTCTACAAAGTATTGACTCAGGGGGGCTGAATACAAATGCACACCACACTTTTCACAGATTTATTTGTAAAATATTAGGAAAAGCATTTATCATTTTCCTTCCACTTTCACAATTATGTGCCACTTTGTGTTGGTCTCTCACATAAAATCCCAATAAAACACATTTAAGTTTTTTGATTGAAACATGACAAAATGTGGTTGTAAAAAGGTTTACAAAATTTCACGGGGTATGAATACTTTTTCAAGGCACGGTATGTGTAGCAAGTCCACCATTTACTAAGCCCTTATGAGTCTAAAACGATGTAGCGGGCATTCAATGTAGAGTAACACAGCAGTTTTCGGCTCCTTTATAAGCCGTTAAACTTTTATAATAAGACTTGTATGAGTGGCATAGATAACATGGAAAATACACAGTGCTTTTCATGCCGCTAGCACATACACAGACAAACAGCTAAAAAGACGCCATTTACTTCCAGCTTACCTGCTTGTATTATAGAGTAATCTGGTAATGAAAGAAGAGATGCAAAGGCCTTTTGTCGTGCATGCGGGAATATAAACACAGCTGCAGCTTGTGTTCCTTTTTCTAAATACATCTGTGCATTGGGGACACGGTGTGTTATCATTTACCAACCGTCATCCCCTTTATAGGTTTTTATCCTAAGCTGTCTTTTCTGCTTCCAGTTACTGCTTAGGGGCATTTGGGCGCCTTGTGCGAGAGGTGGGAGGGAACCCCTGAGATCGGGGATGCCACAATAACACTGGGATCAGCATAAAATCAATGTGTAAATGAATGTGCCCACCAGTAACCCCTTTCTGTCCTTTGAACCAGCAGCCCTGACGCACCAAACTGATCATAGTACAGTTTTAATAAATCGGTTGTTAACAAAAGCAAATAGCATGGCCAGAGCCGGGCACCCTCTGTTGGGGTCTTCTTTTTTACACCAAGCATTTTCTTGTTTTATTGCTCCTAACCTGGCTTAGAATAGTGCAACAATGTGTAAATTAGTGTAGCACTTACCCCCGTAGGAGTCGCTTGGTATGATGGGTCCTCCGTTCTGCCATGACTATGTAAACCCCTCTGCCCCCTCTGATATAGAAAATAGGCCACAGACTGCTGCAAGGTAGATAAAGTATATTATTGCAGTGCAAGCAAAATGTGATGCACAGAACAATAAACAAGTCAATGAATATGTTTGAATACATTCGATTAACTGATAGGAATACTAGCCTCAACTATGGCAGTTGACTTAAACTGCAATAAAGCCATCCCTAGATGTTTTTCGAATCTCAGCCAGTTCAGCATGGATCCATCTATGGACAGGCTGATCCATCGATCAACTTGGGTAGAACCAGCATGTCGGATTTCTGGCATGTGATTATTGCCAGCCGCAATAGCCGTTTGCAATAATCATTGTGTTCCCCCAGCAGGGATGGCTTCCCATGCTCCCCTGCTGGGAGAACACACTAGCTCGGCTGGAGAAATTCACCATCAATACTGACTGTGTTGATGTGGTAATCGAGCGATTATCTTTCCTGCAACCCATGGTGGCAGGAAATAAAATGGCATCATTTTTGACCTGTCTAAGGCTAAACCACAGTAAAGTGGCATAAACAGCATTGATAAGAACAACATCAACCATGAAAAGCCTGAGTGGCACAAAGAAAAGTCTCATTATAACTTTTGGCAATAACTATTCAAAAAAGGGTTTCTGAGCGCCCTTAGGTGCATACACCTTTAAGAGTGGGTGGGTGTACATGTTCCAAAGAGAGATATAGAGAGGTATTACTGGGGATAACTGTAAAGTACCTGGTGCCTAATAGACAAATTTAAGCCGACTAACGCTGGGGCCTGTCTGTACGGTGGTGCACAATTTACTATTTCAGAGGCTAGACAAATGGGGCAGTTTCCTACTGGCGCTAAACTGCTGTCAGTGATGGAATAAGCACAGTGGATTCTAGTCACCATTCCGGAACACTTGGCGATCTGTTGTCCCTGTCAGCTTAGCCCTCACTATCAGGTCCCACAAGGCTATGCTTTCTCTGGTGTAGTCACTCACCCGGCAACAGGTCTCTCCAACTTAGCCCAGCACAGTAAAATATCTTTCTGTGACTTAGTCCTCAGCACTCCAGCCCTCACCAGGCTCTCTTCCAGTGTAGACATGAACAGCAATAGGTCTGTACACTCCGGTTTCCACGTACTGGCTGCCCAGACCTCTGCACCTAACCAACAAGTGTTAATTTACTTAGCTGAAGGAGAGAAGACCTCACTTGTAGAAACAATTGGCCACAAAATAAGAAGGTTACACAACAGATGTTTATCGAGTAAACATTCTGGAACTGTGCAAAAACAATTCATTAATCCAGAGAAGAGCCCATGGGAAGTGAATGATGGCTATTGCAATATTTTATAAGACAAAACAGTTGGTACTTTCGGGACACTTCTGAAAACACTAAACAAAATTAAATCCCTGCTCAATGTATATATATATATATATATATATATATATATATATATAAATAAAAGACAGAATGATTATTAAAAAAATTAGTAAGTATGTGTTTTGCCTGTAATAATCGTAATAAGAAATATGTCTTTCATAATCTACACATTCATAGGAGTTGGATGGGGATAATAGAAAATGTGTACAAAATATTTTTAAGGGTATAATTATTAATTTAACTTGGATTGCTGGATAAATTACATCTCTTATGCTAAGGTTTTATGTTTAAGAAGCTATCCTAAAATTAAAATTATAAATGTCACAAATCACTTGGAGGGATATGATTGTATACACTCTAAATACATTGCCACATTAAGTTAATGTATTCAAATTGTTTTATCCTATAAAGATTGAATCCAATAAATCCATTCTCTTTCCAGAAAACCTAATGTAGCGATTTATAGTCTCAAAGTGCCATCTGGTGGACAAGATACGCTACTGTCTAGGCAAACAGGGAGTTAAAGCGGAGCTCCACCCAAAAGGGGAAGCACCGCTTATTTTCCTCCTCCCCCTCTCCGCTGCTACATTTGGCACCTTTGGGGGGAGTGGTTATCTGGTTTTGATAGGTACCCGCTGCCACTCCCGGCTGACTTCACTGCAGCAAAGTCATCTGGAAGTTCGGCCCCCCTTCCTACTTCCCCTGCCGCTGGGCCATTCACAAAGCACAGCGCGCTTCGCGCATGTGCAGTAGGGAACCGGCTGTGAAGCCCCAAGGCTTCACTGCCGGTTTCTTTTTCCCAAGATGGCAGCAGCAGCACCCAAAAGCCAATTAAAAAATTGGCTTGGGTGAAGACACTGCTGGATTCGTAGACAGGTCATTTCTTTTTGGATTCATGGACAGGTTTATTTTTTTCTGAAGGAGCCTGGAACTCCTCTTTATTTGGTAATATTGCCCTCCAATCTGAGGTATGTAAATAATACAAACTACGCCCTCTGGGATGATACATAATAAGGTTAGTTTTTGGAGGATAAAAGTGGAAGCTCAGAGAGAGACTGGATGGCCCCATGTTGAAATTTCAACTCCATCTTAAATGATAAGCATCTGAATGTCCTGCCCATCTTTATTCATATCCATTCACCTTGAGGGACTCCATTTTAGATCTGCTCCACCTTCAGCTCATCCAGATCCTCCATATTGAGCTTGATTCATCCCCGCCCATCAGTAGTCATCTTGAGGGTTTGGTCGGCAGCCATCTTAAGGCCATCTCCATTCATCCAAGCAAACCATCAACGTCTTGCTCTGAGAGTAACTAACAACGTGCTATTATCTAAACGATTTTTCCCTGTTTAATTTAATATTCTGCTTATAATAGTATTTGCTGGTTAAATTTGATATTCCGCTTTCACACTATATTGAACTTCTCGTCCAACATCAGTGCCTGACCTCACAAATGCACTTCTGGAGGAATGGTCAAACATTCCCATAGACACTCCTAAACCTTGTAGACAACCTTCCCAGAAGAGTTGAAGCTGTTATAGCTACAAAGGGTGGGCCAACTCAATATTGAACCCTACGGACTAAGACTAGGATTCCATTAAAGTTCATGTGTATGTAAAGGCAGGCGCCCCAATACTTTTGGCAATATAGTGTATTTTGAACAATATGTTCGGCCCTTTGGTGATGTCAGGGGCTGCATTTGAGGCCCCTTTTAGGTCACAACTACTGCAATAGACACTTATAACTGTATGAAAACTAGCTAGCAGCTCTGAATGATGTGCAAAATGTGGCAATCGACACCAGCCAATCAGAAATCTTCCTATTACAGACATTTCAGGATGTCCAATCTCCCTCCTAATCCCTTTTTTTATTATTTTTCTCTTATACTCTTTCTATTCCTTTTTTTTTTTTTTAGCTATATTTGAACATATTATATATCCAGTTATTTGCTTTATTAAATTGTGTAGCCAAGTAATAATAATATAATTTTTCAAATAAACGTTTCTTATGATTTGCAAGGCTTATAACTGTTATTTTGTTTGTAACTTGTGCTTGTTAATTGTAGCTGGATGCTACCTTCTTATTAGTATGCTTCATCTTCTCTTTCTGTATTTGTTACATTTAAAATCTTACTAATAAATACAGATTATTTTAAATGATTGTGCACATATATAGCCCATGGGCCATTGATGTGAAATAAAGAATTCTCAGACTTCCTAGCGTTGGTGTTATGGAGTTATATCGTTGTCGGGAATAGGGATGAACCAGACTGGCAGTTTTAATTTTTCCTGGAATTTTTGTAAAAAATTGTAAAAATCAGGAGTTACTAGTTTAAAGTGACACTAAATTATATCTTTATTCACCAAAATGAATCCATACACGTTGACTACTTACTGGCCCTGTCATTTATTTTTTCATGGAACTGTTTCTTATGCCGCATACACACGACCGTTTTTAATGTCATTGAAAAAACAAAGTTTTTCTCAACGTGATTCTTCTCAAGCCTGCCTTGCCTACACACGATCGTGAAAAAAACGTACAACACGTTCGACAACACGTACAACGGCACTATAAAGGGGAAGTTCCATTCGGATTGCGCCACTCTTTGGGCTGCTTTTGCTGATCCTCGTGTTAGTAAAGTTTGGTGAGAGACGATTCGCGCTTTTCTGCCTCGTGCTTTTCAGTCCGTTACAGCGTGACGAATGTGCTATCTCCATTGTGAACGCTAGTTTTACCAGAACGAGTGCTCCCGTCTCATAACTTGCTTCTGAGCATGTGTGTTTTTTCCCATCATTCAAGCGTACACACGGTTGTTTTTCACGACGAGAAAAACGACAACGTGAAAAACTACGAGAAAAAATATAGCATGTTCTAAATTTTTAATGCCCATTTTTTGCGTCGTGAAAAATGCTCTGGAGCCCACACACGATCGTTTTTAATGACCATTTTAGAAAAGGGCATTTTTCTCGTCATGAAAAACGGTCGTGTGTACGCGGCATAACTGTGTTTTTCTGCCTCCTTTTAATGTCCTCTGTGACCTCCTGAACCTCTCCTCCTTTTTTCCCCTCACTTCCATGTGTTTGGAACGAGAAGTGCATGTTAGTTGCTGTCATTTACATTGCTCCATGTACACTACAAATCCCATAGTCCACAGTCCATCTCAGGAGTATGGAAGAGAGGGCGGCTACGTTACCACAGTACATATAAGGGGACTATGGAGAATGAAGGTAGCCGCCCTCTAACACAGGGGTCTCAAGCAAAGGACTAGTTTCCAGTCCTACAGACTTTAGGGGGGCCAGATTGTGGCCAGTGGGGGTAGAAAATGCCCCAGGCCCAGCATCAGTGAGAATAAACATGGCTTTAGTGTTGGTGGTCAGTAACATGGGAAGTTGTGCTCCATCATTGGTATTAGCTGAAGAAATAGTGTCCCATTGTTGTTGTCAGTGGGAGGAATAGTGCCTCATATCATTGGGAGCAATAGGGCCCCAAAGGCCAGATGAAGGCTAGCAAAGGGCCACATTTGGCAGTTTGGAGACCCCTGCTCTAACAGAAAGTTAGATCACAGCAGCAAAAAAAAAAAAAAAAAGGATTTTGGAGATTTGGAAGCGGCAGAGAGCAAAAGAGGGGACTGTTTTGAGATAGGAATTGTAATAGTGAGAGTCCCTGCCCCTGGGAAAATTGGTTTACAATGGACACAGGACTCTCAAAGAGTCAGTGTCCATTTTAACTGTCTGTCCGTAAAACCTGGTGGAAACGCCAGATCACCCAATATCAGGAATAAACTAGTAAACACCTTGCTCAGCTGCGGGAATTGTTGGCAGTATTGCACCACCCTGAGAGTCGCCTAAGTGGGCAAAGGAGGTTGTGCTGTATCCAGGGCAGACACTGCAACGGTATATCAGAGCATGACTGTTTTATCATTAGCCACTGTTTGTGGCCTGTATCTCTGCACCACAACAACACCATGGCAAGGTGGACAGGGGGAAAACACAATTGCAAAGGACAATAAATTAAATAAACATTGCAAAAAAAAAACACCCACTAAATAAATACAGACAATAAAAGTAGATTTTTGATTTAATTTTTTTTGCCTAAGCTGATCACTGAGCAAATTTTGAGTTTCCGTTTGACCAAAATATCACAATTTGTTCTCTGGGAGTGTGATTTATTTTAATGAAGTGAAACCCTTGAAATAACTTTCTGGCTTCTAATAATGTTTATATCTACAGCTCAGAGTAAATTAAGGTAATGGTTATTGGGAAGAATGCTTCTTAAATTTGTGATTTTTGGGAAGAATCCTCCCCTTTAAGATAACTAACATTGGTCATTGTCAGTGGGGCCTATCCAAGAGGCAGAAATTTCTCATTGCTCAGGGAACCCCTACAAACCTCTGGAGCAGCCATTCTTAACCTTTTTACCCCAGGGAACCCTTGCTGAAAATGATTTATTTGGGTCAGTAAGTGTCAGGAAGGGCATGCCAGCATTCAAGATGGTGACCGTGGAAGACGGCCTGGAACCTCAGTTCTTGCCAGAATGCCCCTGGTGCGCGCGCACCCAGTGACGGCCCTTGGCGCCAAACAGGCTATTTAAACTGGGTCAGGACCCAGACTCAATGCTGTCTGCTCTACAGCATTCCGTGTGCTCTGCTTCCTAGTACCTGATACATGTTCCTGATATTTGACCCGGCTTGTACTTGACGCTCCTGCTGTCTTCCTGCACTTGACCTGGCTTGTTTGACTTCGCATCTGCCTGCTCCTTCTGCTACCTTACTGCCAGCCTAATACCGATCTGGCCTGTACCCTGACTCCGCTCCAGCCTATGCTCCTGTTCCTGACTTGTCCGCCAGTGTATGACCCAGCCTGCCTGCACCTGCTATCTCTTCAGCCCTTCAGAGTCCTGCTGAGCATCCACCCCACCTGCAGTTGCATCTGCTCCTCTGCTTGTGGTGTTCCTGTACCAAGCCAGTGCCTGCTATCTGCTGACCTCTGCTTCTGGTCTTCTCCTGTACCGGCGTTCCTCTGCAGTCTCTTCAGGGATTCCAGTCCGGCTCCATTGTCAGCGATCCTGCCAGGCACTCGTGCGACTCTGCACTCCAGCACCTCCTGTGTGCTCTACCAGGGGCCTCGAGTCAGAGGTGTAGGAGAGGCCGTCCTCTGCATATCAGGCTCTACCGCCAGGTACGTGACAGTAAGGAGAATGGTGGTTAGAGTGAAGAATGACAATTTGGCACTGAGAGGGAAGAAAGCGCCCCTTATATTGGTGATCCAAATGCATACACCTTACAATCTCTAAAAACTCATTTGGATCTGCCTGTAGTGCAAGGGTCTTTTCAGTCGGGCACAGAATAATTGACTAGATTAGATAGGTCCTAAATCTAAGGTTGATTGTACAGAGAATACACGTTCAGATGGTAACCTGTAGGGATCCTTACAGACAGCTAAAATGATCATTGGTGTCATTCTGCTGACTCTACCAAGTGATATTGGCCCCAGAATTATGGTAGGTACCATCAAATGGGAGTTTAGATAGCCACAGCTCAAGAAATCCTTAGCAACCCCTGGAGGAACTCCAGTTGAGAATGGCTGTCCTGAAGAAACCCTAGCTGAGAACAGCTGGTCTAGACTAGATATCCAACTGAATTGATATTTGCTCTGCTTTTCTTCAGTCAAGCTTTGACAAAGCTTCATCCAGACTGTCACAAGTTAGATAAGTAGACCAGCCAAGGTCACTTTATAAACCCATAAAAGAATGTCATAATTGGGTTCTCCTCTTTCAAGCAAAGCACAACTATGAAATAATCCCACCAAATCCATCCTTAGATTACAGAACAATCGTCTGGATCACCTTTTCAACTTTCAGTAATTCTGTTAAGCAGGCAGTTTAAACACATGTCTGGTACTTTCAATTAACGGTAACTACTACCACCCACTCTTCGCTGCGCTTCTAAAAGAATGCCTTTTAAGTGCTAATTAACTAATTAAAAAAAAAAGAGTATAGTGATGTATAAACCTTTGAAAACTGAATTTGTTCTGTTGTTTGTAGAGGACCTGTCATTGCGTATCCGGCCCGCACACTAAAGACAACTCAACTTTACCCAAAACTAATACTGCAGTATTGTGTGTTTGCTATCATGCAATCATGGTATTCTAGCTTCAGTTTCCTGGAGACTCCAGTGGTGTGAACGCTCAAATTATTCATTCTTCCAATGTATTGTTATAGCTCACCTTCAATTCATTCTTCATAAAGGAATCTAGAATCAATGGAGAATCTGCTTATGACCTTTTGGGAAGAGATGGAGACAAAATGTAATGCATTGTTATTTTACCATTGGGGGGTCTCCAAAAGTTAGCAAGCTGGGATGTCCCAACTACTAAAGCCATCCAGCAAGCACTGCAAGTTTGGTAAAACGGAAACTGTCAGTCACTCTGCATACTCTGTAATTCTTTGCAGCTTATTTCAGAAAGTTTCTTACAGGTTCTCTGAGAATATACACTCACGGGCCACTTTACATGGCAGCAATTCAATGCATTTAGGCATCTAGATGTGGTGAAGACGATTTGCTTAAGTTCAAACCGAGCATCAGAATGGGGAAGAAAGGGGATTTAAGTGACTTTGAATGTGGCATGGTTGTTGGTGCCAGATGGGCTGGTTTGAGTATTTCAAAAACTGCTGATCTACTGGGATTTTCACGCACAACCATCTCTAGGGTTTACAGAGAATGGTCTGGAAAAGAGAAAATATCCAGTGAGCGACAGTTGTGTGGACGAAAATGCCTTGTTGATGTTAGAGGTCAGAGAAGAATGGGCAGACTGGTTCGAGATGATAAAAAACCAACAGTAACTCAAATAACTACTCGTTACAACCAAGGTATGCATAAAATCATCTCTGAATGCACAATGCATCGAACCTTGAAGCAGATGGGCTACAGCATTAGAAGACCAGACCGGGTGCCACTCCTGTCATCTAAAAGCTATAGCGTCTACAAAATAGGGGATAGTTTTATGGCATTTTTATGAAAAAATTTTTTTTACTAGTAATGCCAGTAATCAGCGATTTTTATCGTGACTGCGACATTATGGCGGACACTTTGGATACTTTTGACACATTTTTGGGACCATTGTAATTTTTACAGCGATCAGTGCTATAAAAATGCACTGATTACTGTAAAAATGACACTGGCAGTGAAGGGGTTAACCAGGAGGGGGCGCTGAAGGGGTTAAGTGTGTCCTAGGGATGTGTTCTAACTGTAGGAGGGATGGGCTACATGTGACACGACACTGATCACCGTTCCTGATCACAGGGCGCTGTGATCAGTGTCCTGTCACTAGGAAGAATGGGGAAATGCTTGTTTACATTAGCATTTCCCTGTTCTTCCTCTCCGTGAGACGATCGCGGGTATTCCCGTGACCATTGAATCTGCGGGACCCGCGGTTGAACTCACGGAGCTTGCTGCAGCGTGCGCCCCCACAATGCCGAATCTTAAACCTTAAATCTCAAAGTACCTGTACGCCCATCTGCCCAGCCGTGCCATTTTGTCTAGGTATAAGTGCGTGCGGCGGTCCTTAAGCAGTTAAATAAAACCTTCCTGTTTTCATTGCATACCTTATTGTGGGCCTAGTGATGTCATCACTTTGTGCTTCTCTACTCAATGCAGGCAGATTATGGCTCACGGGAGGGCCACCAGGGTGCTGTAGATAGTTTGTTGGAAATATCACAGCACCCTGCCTCAGTACTTTTCTCAACAACGTGCTATAAATTCAAAATACTTATACTTTATTTAACATATGGCTAACATTTGGGTGCTCCTTGCAGGCATCGGCTCCCCCGTCTTCTTGGAGGGCATCTACAGTGTGGCTCCTTGCAAGCCCTTCGGGTTGGGCTCCTTTTTCCCCCCTCTCGGGTTTTGAGTGGCGCCCATGAGGCTCCCCTTCTCCAATTACCTGGATCAATTTTGTTTACCCCAATATTTATTCCTCATTTTAACGGTAAATATTTATTTTGGTTTACCAACGTGTTTATATATATATATATGACATGTTTAATCAATCCTTAATATATGTAATGTGTATTTTTTAGAGTCAATTACCCCCCTGAAGAGACCCTATGCAGGTCGAAACGCGTCGAGGGAACGCACATCGTATAGCTTTTATGCAATGTAATGTTGTGCACAATTGTTTTTACACATTTATTGTGGAACTGTATTGTAACATCAGATCTGTAACATGTTTTTATTATTTATATTGCATTCCAATTATATGTCCAACAAATGGTGTATAATCATCACTCCATATCAATTTGTTTACCCTTTCATTTCGCTGTCCAAAGCCCCATGGGGAACTTTCCTTTATCATCCAGTACTTTTCTCAGGAACCCTTGGCCTGGATTTAGTATGCAAAAACTTAAAAATTGTAAATGAAGACAAGTCACAAGCATTGGCAATGGCAGTAAAACTGCTCAAAAACATATATTTATTTTTTTTACAAGTGGAAAGACTGATGAGAGTACAGCCGGGAAACTCTAGCCTGATAGAGTCATAACCAGGTCAGTGCTACAGCTTTTGAAGGGTCTTGTCCTATGGGAGAAGGTAAGAATAAGTAAGACTTACTAGCTCCTCGGTGGAGTGGAGAGGAACTCTCAAGGTCACATAGAAGTCATCTGTCTTCCCGCTCCCCGGTGTACACTCACACGCCGCTTCTCGATACCTGATTGACTTTACTGAAATAAGCAGTTTGATTCATAGAACGCAGATTGAAGGTTGATGAATTTCCGCGGAATTGGACATTGCATTTGAGCTGCAAGATTGATAAATCAATATTTTTGATGGGAAATATTAACATTAACAGAGTTCTGGGTAATATGTCTGTTAAGATATATGGTGCCTGCTGCTTAGCCTTGTAGCACAAAGGCTTTTTTTTTCCCCTGTTGCTTTTGTGTTTTTTTGCTGAAAAATTTGATCATTTGTATCCCTGTTATGTGTTTTATGTTTCATTTTTAAAGTGGAATGATCACTCCTAGTGGACTCCATTATAATCCTAGCATTCATCCTGCACAGGGGAGTCTGAAAAATAGTCTGAAAAATATTCAAAAACAGAATAACTTCAGTTGGAAAAAGGATCACCCCCTTGTGTCAGTATTTTCTTGAACTACCTTTTGCCTTAATTACAACCTTTAGGCTCCATGTACACAGAAGCTCAAAAACGGTTGTTTTTAAAGCAGCAGAAAAAGCTAGCTTTTGCGTTTTTTTACTAGCTTTTATTAGCGTTTTTTTTTTTTCAATGGACCAAAAAACGCAAAAAACGCTAGCGGCCAGCGTTTTTGAGCGTTTATGAGCGTTTTTCGGCGTTTTGCATTTTTTTCTGCCGAAAAACGGCACTTTGAACGCAAATTTCTTGCGTTCAGAAAAAAGCCCATTAACTCCACTGATCATTAAAGCTAAAAAACGTTATGTGTACATGAACACATAGGCTAACATAGAGTGCAGTTAATGGGCTTTTTAAAAAAACGCCAAAACGCCAATAAACTGCAGTTTATCAGCTTCTGCGTACATGGAGCCTTAGTCTGTTGGGATGTCTCGACTAATTTGCACATCTAGACTTTGCAATATTCGCCCACTCTTCTTTGAAGAACTGCTCAAAATCAGTTAACTTTGATGGTGACCGTTTGTGGACTGCAAGTCATTCCACAGATTTTCAATGGAGTTTAAAGCGGGTTTCCACCCGCGTTTTTTTTTTTTAAAGTCAGCAGCTACAAACACTGTAGCTGCTGACTTTTAATAAGGACACTTACCTGTCCTACTCGCCCGCGATGATGGCCTCCCTCCGATGCCGATCCCTCGATCACTGCAGGTCCTCACTAAGGGAAACAGGCAGAGAAGCCTTATCGCTTCACTGCCCGTTTCCTACTGCGCATGCGCTAGTCTCGCGCCAATTTGTGAATGGGCGGCTGCTCTCTGGGATTACACACAGTTCCCAGAAGGCAGCGCACCCCATTCACTAGAAGAGGAAGCGGAAGGAGACCCACCGCGGATAAGGAAGAGGCAGATTAGGGACTTCCACATAGCAAACGCTATTTCGGGTGAGTAAAGCCCTGTACACGCGATCGGTTTTACCGATGAAAACAGTCCGATGGACTTTTTTCATTGGACAAACCGATCGTGTATGGGCCCCAACGTTTTTTTTTCCATCGGTGTTAAAAAATAGAACATGTTTTAAATTTATCCGATGGGAAAAAAAACGATAGCAAATTACTATCGTCTGTGGGGAACTGCATTGGATAAAAAACCCACGCATGCTCAGAATCAAGTCGATGCATGCTCAGAAGCATAGAACTTAATTTTTCTTGGCTTGTCTGAGTGTTTTACGTCACCGCGTTTGGGACGATCGGTTTTTTGACTGATGGTGTGTGGGCAAGACTGATGGAAGTCAGCTTCATCGGATTTCCGATGGAAAAATCCATTGGTTTAAAATCCATAGGAAATCTGATCGTGTGTACAGGGCTTAAAACATTTTTTTTTCAATTTTTTTGCTGCATTTTGGTGTCATTTTTTTTTCAGGGTGGAACTCCACTTTAAGTCTGGGCTCTGACAAGGCCATACAAGGACATTCACCCTTTTCTCCTTCAACCACTGTGTGGTAATTTTTGCTGTGTGCTTTGGGCCATTGTCATGTTGGAAGGGAAACCTTCTTCCCATTGACAACTTTCTGGCAGAGGGCAGCAGATTTTCGTCAAGAATTTGATGGTATTTTGCCCCATCCATTGTTCCTCTATCCCGATGTAGCGGACAGCGGACTACAGTTATCTGGCACTGCAACCTCTGCCGGGTTAGCCCCCCCTTATCAAAATTTTTGAAAAAATCTTATGCAGTTTGTTAGATCTTTGTTAGATCAGGTTAGATCAACCGTTGTTTGCGTTAGATCTCACACAGAAGAAGCAATATTAACAGTTATTTGCTGGGGGGGCTAACCCGTCATCAGCCCCCCCTTATCAAAAAATTGACCAAACAGTTAGCTATTTTGGAAGCTATTTGTTAGATCCGGTAAGTTCAAGTGGTTTTAACGTTAGATCTCACATAATTAGAGACTTATTAAGTGATTAATGAGGGGGGGCTGGCCCCCCCTTATCAAATTTTCGGGCCAAAAATCATTCAGGTTAATAGATATTCGTTAGATCCGGTAAGATCAAGTGGTTTTAACGTTAGATCTCACATAATTTCAATGATATTCCACATAAAAATACTGATATTAGGTGGTACATAAGGACGGGTTGGCCCCCCCTTATCAAATTTTCGGGCCAAAAATCATTCAAGCTAATAGATATTCGTTAGATCCGGTAAGATCAAGTGGTTTTAACGTTAGATCTCATATAATTTCAGAGATATTCCACATACAAATACAGATATTAGGTGGTACATAAGGACGGGTTGGCCCCCCCATATCAAATTTTCGGGCCAAAAATCATTCAGGCTAATAGATATTCGTTAGATCCGGTAAGATCAAGTGGTTTTAACGTTAGATCACACATAATTTCAGAGATATTCCACATAAAAATACTGATATTAGGTGGTACATAAGGACGGGTTGGCCCCCCCCTTATCAAATTTTCGGGCCAAAAATCATTCAGGCTAATAGATATTCATTAGATCCGGTAAGATCAAGTGGTTTTAACGTTAGATCTCACATAATTTCAGAGATATTCCACATAAAAATACTGATATTAGGTGGTACATAAGGACGGGTTGGCCCCCCCTTATCAAATTTTCGGGCCAAAAATCATTCAGGCTAATAGATATTCATTAGATCCGGTAAGATCAAGTGGTTTTAACGTTAGATCACACATAATTTCAGAGATATTCCACATAAAAATACTGATATTAGGTGGTACATAAGGACGGGTTGGCCCCCCCTTATCAAATTTTCGGGGAAAAAATCATTCAGGCTAATAGATATTCGTTAGATCCGGTAAGATCAAGTGGTTTTAACGTTAGATCTCATATAATTTCAGAGATTTTCCACATACAAATACAGATTTTAGGTGGTACATAAGGACGGGTTGGCCCCCCCTTATCAAATTTTCGGGCCAAAAATCATTCAGGCTAATAGATATTCGTTAGATCCGGTAAGATCAAGTGGTTTTAACGTTAGATCTCACATAATTAGAGACTTATTAAGTGATTAATGAGGGGGGGCAGGCCCCCCCTTATCAAATTTTCGGGCCAAAAATCATTCAGGCTAATAGATATTTGTTAGATCCGGTAAGATCAAGTGGTTTTAATGTTAGATCTCACATAATTTCAGAGATATTCCACATAAAAATACTGATATTAGGTGGTACATAAGGACGGGTTGGCCCCCCCACATGCAATTTACTGTCCAAAAATCCTTCAGGCTAATAGATATTCGTTAAATACGGTAAGATCAAGTGGTTTTAATGGTTGATTATACATAATTACAGGGATATTATGGATTTCCTGACAGACTCCATGGCAGACTACGTGTGGGTTAACCCCGCCTCCTCTCCACAGCTATAGGACCCCTTACCCATAAATTTGAGCTCACCTCCACAGACAGGTGTTCCTTTTTTGTCCTCCTCACATGGACCTTCATCATGCAATTCAGGTGCAGTCCAGGATGTCTGTCGGATCAGGTACGAGTTGTGCGGTGCACCCAGGGCCCAGCTATGAGCGGGTGAGTGGTTTTGGGCTGATGGATACCCCTATGGTGGAAGGGATGTGGCCCCAGCGTACCATGACGGACGGTGGATCTCAGCTGGCAAGGTCTGAAGACTTTTTCTATTTCCATGGCAGATAGTTTTTGTTTGTTTGTTTGTTTGTATGTCTTTCTCTGCTGTTTTTTCTCTGTCATACAGCGCCGCTAAGCTTAGTATATGTGTGGAACGCTTTTGCGTTCCAGGATGCCATTCCCTTCCTGATCCCAGCCTGTTGATCGTCTGTGCATGCGCAGAGCCACGGTGAAACCGAGGCTTGGTTTTTGCGCATGCGCAGTATGGCGGAGGGGTCAGGGGCCGCGCAGGCGCAGTAGGTTCGGTCCCTCCGATGCATGTAGCACAGCGGGACCGGCCATGACGTCATTCCGGCGGGTGATTTAAACCGCTGAGGAGCCCTATACAGGTGGGATAACCTGTGGGCATATAGCAGCAGCCTCCCGGAGTCTCAATACTACCAGGACGGGGTAAGCACTTCTTGGCAATGTAATGCATGTAATGCTTGTAATGCTTAGTGTCTCTTAAAGGGACAGTTTAAAAAAAAAAAAAAAAAAAACTTTTTTTTTTCTGCGCTGTTCTTGCATTGATTTGCTTATCCTTAGTCTAGGTAGTGGAGTTACGCATCATTGTGTGTCTTCCTCGTCATGGACTCATCTGCACCGCCGTGTGGCCAGCCCCCCCGCACAAGGTCTGTGCGGAGTGGGTAGGGGGTTGGTGTATTTGGTGTCATTTTTTTCTGGTGGTTGCTAACGGTTACAACCTGCCCACCTTCCTCCCCCTCCCTTTGTCTGTATTATCTCTTACAGCCCGGCTACATCAGTTCATCGGTCACAGGATAGGGACCTTGCCAGGCTGCACCATCATCATCACCATCATCATCACCATCACCAATCATCCTCCAGGTCCAGACGTGACACTCCGTCTGGGACCCACTATCATAGGGGACGCTCACATTCCCCCTCTAAATATAGGAGATGTTCCCATTCCTCCTCAAGTCACTGCTACCACCACCGCGATAATCGCTCTGATCACAGAGCCTGTTGGGGATGTAAAACTAGAATCCCAGAGGGCAAATCGCTGTGTGACCCATGCTATGCCCGAGCGGTCGGTGAGAAAGAGACCGAAAAATCTAAATCTTGAGTCTCTTATTAAACGTGTGGTACAGCAGTCTATGATGGAAATAGATGCCCCCCCACACGAGGAGCCAGTCCACCACCTTGTCTGGCTCCTTGGCTGACGAGGCCCAGGAGGATTCCGGCCAATTCCAGCCCCATGATTCCTCCCATTATTCCTCGCAAGACGAGATGGAGGGAGATGATTCTGTGATTCCTCCCATGATTCCTCGCAAGACGAGATGGAGGGAGATGATTCTGTGATTCCTCCCATGATTCCTCGCAAGACGAGATGGAGGGAGATGATTCTGTAGTGGGATTCGACTACGCTTTAGTCTCTCCACTGATCAAGGCAGTGATGGAAACCTTAAAGTTGGAAGATACCACTGCCCCCCCCCCCCCCAGAGAAACAAAGGAACTGTTTAAGAAACTGGGGAAAGAATGTTCCAATTTCACACCGAGCTGAAAGGAGTGTTTAAGGAAGAATGGAGCAAGGGGGATAAGAAGGTTTGGAAAATGCTCCCCTCGTGGATGCAGCAGTAATGCGCCTAGCGAAGCATGTCACCCTCCTGCTAGATGACACTGTATCTTTTAAAGATGGTCTGGATTGAAAGATTGACCAAGACATTAAGAGAATATATAACTTGAACGGTATGGCTTGCAAACCAGCCCTAGCCCTTGCAGTCACCTCCAAAGCAATGGAGGCCTGGGTGGAAAATGTTGACTCCGTTCTGAAAGGTGTCTCGGAGGAATTGGCACAAAGTTCAGCAGTGCAAGAACTTAAACTGGCTATCGCCTTTTTGGGAGAAGCTTCAATTGATCTCATCCGCTTGATGGCTAGATCCTTGCTATCTTCGGTCACAGCCAAACGAGCACTATGGTTGCGCCCCTGGCTTGTTGATCCTGCCTCAAAGCAGGCATAGTGCAAAATTCCTTCTGAAGGAACTTCCTTGTTTGGAAACAAACTGTATAATGCCATTTCAAAGGCTACAGGCAGAAAGTCGGGATTCCTCCCTCAGGACAAACGTCCGTTTAACCAAAGAAAACCTCAGCAGAGACGCAGTACAGAGCGTTCAAGAGAGGCATGCTCCTATAGGCCCGGACGGGATTTTAGGAGAAGCTGGAACTGGAATAGGCAGATATCTTTCCAAAAAATCTGGCAAGAAACAGACGCCCGGTGGGCGCGAGCCAACCAAGTCCTTTTGAGATTGGGCCTGCCCAAGCGGTCGGGTAGGGGCTCGCCTACGTCTCTGCCGGCACGTCTGGGTGACCTTGATCTCAGATTATTGGACCATCAAAACGGTCTTAACAGGTCACGCATGGTCCTTCACCAAAGTCCCTCCATGCAGACCAATGCAATCTTCACTGCCTCAATCAGAAGAAAAACAACAAGTTCTTCTTTCATATGTGAATGCCCTGAAAGATCAAGGAGCAGTGGTGCCCGTCCCAAAGGACGAGGAATTCCAGGGGTATACTTCCCCCTCTTCCTAGTACAAAAGAAGAAAGGCTCTTGGCGTCCAGTTATAGATCTCACTTTCCTGAACAGGTACATAAAGCACGAGAAATTCAAGATGGAAGCACTCTCAACCATCCAAAAAGTTGTTCAACCAGGTGACTGGTTGATCTCAATAGATGTTAAGGACGCGTATTTTCATGTTCCCGTGGCAGAAGAATTCTACAAATACCTTCGATTTCAGGTCGAACGAGAGCACTTACAATTTATTTGTTTTCCATTTGGACTAACGACCTCTCCAAGGGTCTTTTCCAAGGTACTGTCGGTAATTGTGTCTCTTATCAGAATACAGGGTGTGCGTCTGTATCATTACCTGGACGAGCTGCTACTACTGTCCCAAGACAAGCAGCAGCTGCTGATCCACAAAGATCAAGTGATCTCTACATTGATAGAGTTCAGATGGCTCCTAAACCGAGAGAAAAGTCAGCCAGACCCGACCCTACGCCTAACCTACCTAGGAGCTCAATTCGACACAGTAGAGAATACCATCTCTCTTTCGGAAGAAAAATCCCGGTCATTCGGGTAAGAATATCTTTAGCCCTAGACTACTCTCACCTAAGGGCGTCACAGTGCCTGAAGATAATCGGCACGATGGTGGCCACGTTCCCCATGGTCAAAAGGGCAATGTGGAGGCTTCGGCCTTTTCAATCAGGATTCCTTCAGCAATGGAAGACAGACGATCGCAAATCAGCTGATCAGGACTACTGAGTCAATGAGGAACAGTCTTCTCTGGTGGCTTCAACACAAAAACTTGTTAACATGCCACTCCCTTGCTCCCATCCAATGGATGACTGTTTCATCCGATGCCAGCAATGCGGGCTGGGGAGCACATTGTGGAGCAGAACTGGCTCAGGGCAAATGGGATGCCCATCTCCACATTCCAGGGTCAAACGTTCTGGAATTGCGTGCGGCATGGTGCGCCCTTCGCGCTTTCTCCCACCTTCTGAAAGGGAAGTCGGTCCTACTGAAAATGGACAATACCACCGCTGTGGAATATGTGAAGAGACAAGGGGGCACTCGGAGCTCTGCCCTTCTCCAAGAGGTCGAGCCCATTATGACCTGGGCTCAGAGGAATCTACTCAACTTAACAGCAGTCTTCATTCCAGGGAAACAGAACATTCAAGCGGACTTCCTGTCACGCAGCAACCTAGACAACAACGAATGGTCACTGCATACACAGACATTCAAGTGGATCCTATCGTTGGGAATCGATCCAGAAGTGGATCTGTTTGCATCCCCCTGCAATCACAAAGTAGACAGATACTACACTTGAGGTCGGTGCAGTCAAGCCTTCGGAGTAGATGCATTAACAAGCCAATGGAAATTCAACAAGGCATATGCCTTCCCTCCACCTCCGATCATGCAAAAATTCCTGCAGCGGCTCCAGTTGGAGAAAGGCGAAGTGATAACAATAGCACCATACTGGCCGAACAGGCCATGGTTTCCTCTCCTGAATCTGATGAGCTTCAGGGACCCGCTAGAGTCTCTTGGGTGTGCTTTAGGGGTAATCTCTACCCTTATGCGCTCCAGAAAGCCTAACATGAACAAAACCTACAACAGAATCTGGACCAGGTTTGTCAGCTTCATGACTTCTGCTGGAAAATCTTTCAGAAATCCTGGAGTTCAAGACGTTTTGAGTTTTCTACAATCAGGCTTGGATCTTCCTTTGTACGCTGAGGGAACTGATTGACAAGTTTCAGCCTTATCGGCATTTTCAGGAACATCATGGGCAACTCATCCCCTGGTTCAACAATCCTTTCAGGGGGCTTCGAGAATCAGGCCTCAGAGGAAACCTAGATTCCCCAAATGGGATCTTCTGCTCGTCCTTGATGCTCTTTCAGCACTCAACAACAAGGATCTTTCTATTAAGGACTTATCAATCAAACTGGCCTTTCTAGTGGCCATTACTTCAGCCAAAAGGGTTTCAGAAATAAGCTTCCTGGGTTGTCAAGAACCCTTTTTGACTTTCTTCCCGGACCGAGTGGTCCTTATTCCCATGCTTGGGTCTAAACCAAAAGTCAAGTCAGTTTTTCACGAGAATCAGGAAATAGTCCTTCCTACTTTCAATTCTCCAGAATCAGCAGATGTTCATCCCTTGGATGTAGGTGAGACTCTGAAAGAATATTTGCGAGTCACTTCATCTTTTAGAAGCTTGAACTACCTGTTCTTGTTACACACTGGTAGCAACAAAGGAAAGAGGGCTTCCTCCAGAACAATAGCAGCCTGGATCATCCAATCTATTCAACAGGCTTACAGGGCAAAGGGCTTGGCTCCTCCAGAGGCGTGACGGCTCATTCCACCAGAGGCATGGCAGCCTCATGGGCAGCAGCTCGACACGTGGCTCCTGAAGTGATATGCAGGGCAGCCTTGTGGTCTTCTATTCATACATTTATGTCTCATTATTGTATTGAGCCTGCTTCCCTTTCCTCTGTTAATTTTGGTCGAAAAATCCTGTCAGTTGACGGGAAAGATTAAAATATTTTTTTTGAGCAAGCATACCCTCCCGTGTGGATTGGCTAGTTATTTCCCACACGTAGTCTGCCATGGAGTCTGTCAGGAAAACGGAAAATGTATTACCAAATACTTACCGTAATTTTCCTTTCCTGATAGACTCCATGGCAGACGGAGTTCCAACCCATGAATTAAAAATATGAGAGTTGAAATTTGAGTCGGCTAGTTACGGAACACCTGTCTGTGGAGGTGAGCTCAAATTTATGGGTAAGGGGTCCTATAGCTGTGGAGAGGAGGCGGGGTTAACCCACACGTAGTCTGCCATGGAGTCTATCAGGAAAGGAAAATTACGGTAAGTATTTGGTAATAAATTTTCCGTTATTTGGTATCGATGCACGGATATCCATACTAGTGTCTATATCAGGTGTAGCAATACCCCCGCAGGGGGCGCTGGTTTAAGATTTGGGTCTGCCATTACCTTACTGTTCACCAGGTCCGTCCTAGGGGGTCTTCCTTGAAGAATTTCTCACAAATGTCTGCACCAAACACTTAGTCTCTTTTTCTCAAGGGTTTTATTAACAGAGGGATGGAGGGTTAGGGGGGGATTCAGGTACCTTGCTTGCGGATCACGGGTACTTCTTAATACAGAGGACAAACAGTCTCCACACTGGATCTAGCAACCACCGGATAGGCCTCTCTCACTGACCTAGCAGCCGGTGCGGTGCTCGGCCAAAAGTCTCTGCCACAGACTTGAAGAATACAAATAGTTTCTGCCAGACTTGAAGAATACACATAGTCTCTGCCACAGACTTGGGTAATCACTCACTTGATAAAGTTCTGAAAACATAACACACAGTGCCAGGATCTTTCAGCCAGCCGGCAGCACTGCGAGGCATATTTTTATCCGGATGCGTCCTCCAATTGAGCCCTCAATTGTTCGGTCCCTTCCCTCAGGCAAGGCGACACGGGACCATCCAGAGATCAGTAGGCCCCCAGAAACTCCTGGGCCTACTCTCAGCAACAGAGCCTCGGGCCTACAGGCCCCGACGCAGAACACTACTAACACATCCCTGAGGCCACGAGGGCCGTCAGGTCAGGATCGGAAGACCCCGAAAAACGGTGTCTGCTCCTTAAGTACCCTCTCCCAGAATGCACAGCGGGGTCACCACTCCCACTGCGCTGTCCCTGGGAAAGGAATACCCAATGCATCCAGCCTACTGCAATTCCAACCTTGACCTGTGGTAACAACGACACCTACAGTCAGGTGGAAATGTGCAGCCCAGCTAAACTGGAACAGAGACCATAATTTGGTACAATTGTTCTGAGCTAAACGACAGCTCAGATAACTAAATTTACTCTAGCGCCTACCCAATAGGAGCAGGGCGCTACACAGGCTAATAGATATTCGTTAGATCCGGTAAGATCAAGTGGTTTTAACGTTAGATTTCACATAATTTCAGAGATATTTCACATAAAAATAGGGATATTCGGTTATACAGAAGGTACATCCATCTTCAACCGTCTCTGGATGGTCTCTGGAACCGTCTTTGGATGGTTCTTCAGCGGATGCCTGTTGTCTCTTCTCACACCTCCGTTCACCTCCCAGCCTCATGGTGATCTCTTTTCAGACACACAAGATTAAGTCTTTAGCTAGCCCCCTTCTTTCACAGCAGAAGTAGCAGCTCCATCCCCAGTAAAAATCAATGGTGCCATTTTGTGATGAGCCTTTATGTCCTGTGGTCCTCTGCTGCTGCTTGATTGACTTCCTCTCCCTGCCAATAGGAACACAGAGAAGAGAGCAGAGCCGACTGATGCCCGTGAGTGAGCGCTGCTCGTCACTCAAGGAAGAGTAGAGTTAAGGGGGAGAAATCCCCCACAGGTACTGACAGGCGTGCTCTCCTTGAGTAAGTGCCTGTGTCAGTGTCTATTCAGTCCGACGGTTCCTGGCGGGAATGGAGGGAGGTGTGGGACCATGGGTGACAGAGCAGCCCCCGCTACACACTCCCCCCACCAAAAAACCTTAGGTCCGCCAAAGGTGGTAAAGAGTCTATGACCTGTTACATGCTTTTGATATACACACGTAAAAAAAAAAACAGGTTAGTGTGCACAGGAAACCATACAATTTGCATCTGCATAAAACCATGGCAGAGGAATATCCAACCAATTAGCATAGGAGGGGAGGTTGTCCTGCCTCGCGGTTTTCATTTTCAGCAAGGGGTACAGACTGAGTGAGATCTAGTCACTGGCTGGGATCTTTGAGAGGCCGTGGGTGTGGGCTGTAAATCTGGCTGTGGTGGCACATGAACTGCTTCTGACAGAGGCAACAGATGATTGCGATGCCAAGTCCTGTGCTTCCCTCTGGCCGGATTTGATATACTGGGAGTCCAGGCAGATGCTTGCAAATGACATAGGGCTGCGACTTCCAGCTGGAAGTTGCTGAGGTATGGTCGAGGGATGTGCCGAAGGCCAAGTCGACTGGCAGCCGGGCCTACCGTCCGAACATCAAACTATAGGGAGCGTAACCTGTGGCATCATTGGCGGTGCTGTTATAAGCATGCACAATAGCCACTATATGCTTGCTCCAGTGCTGTTTTTGTTCTGAATTTAGAGTTCCGAGCATATCCAGGAGGGCTTGGTTGAATCTCTCTGGTTGAGGATCTCCTTGAGGTTGATACAGGGGGGTTTTAGACTTCCTGATGCCCAACAGGTCTAAAAGTCTCTTGATGAGACTACTCTCAAAATCTCTCCCCTGATCAGAGTGGATGCGTTGGGACAGACCATAGTGCACAAAGATTTTCTCCACAAAGATCTTGGCCACCGTGGATGCTTGTTGGCCCCTCGTGGAAAACGCCTGGGCATACCGAGTGAAATGGTCAGTCACTACCAGGATATTTTCCTGCCCGCTAAAATCAGGCTCCAAGCACAGAATGTCAATGCACACCAGCTCCATGGGTCCCTGACTCTGAAGATGGCCCATTGGGGCAGCTTGTGAGGCAAAGTCTACTTTTGGATACATCTGACGCAGGAGTGGCAATAGTCCTCAACTTCAGCCTGCATGCAGGGCCAGTAGAACCTGTCCCTCACCAGGTCAAAAGTCCTTTTGGGCCCTAGGTGGCCATGGTTGTCATGTAGGGCAGTTAATACTGTCTCCCTATGTTTTTCAGGTAGGAATAGCTGCAATTTTTTTTCAGAATCGTCAGAGGGGCCCCTTCGGTAGACCAACCCTTGGTGCACCTGAAACTGATCCCACTCTCGGTACAGCAGACGGGTTTCCTTTGGGGAGTCAGTGAGGAGCAAGTTAGGGCGTTGGCTCTCCAAGGCCTTCAATGCCAAGCTGCAGGGAGTGTCCTCCAACTGGACCCTTTGCAGGTCATTCTTTGACAGCTTCGGGCAGACCTTTATCCCCGACTTGGGTGACATTGCAATAACATCTGGGGACACCAGCGGCTGACACTCCAATGTCTTCGGCCCTGGATCCTTCTCCAGCTTGATGTTCTGCTCCTTGACATAAGGCTCGTACCCCTTCAGGTGTCAGCTGGGGGGTCTCTGGAACAATGGGGCCTTCTTGACAAAGCATCCGCATCTTGTTTCAGGCTGAAAATAAACCCTGATAGAGTAGCCAATCATCTGTGACCTGTGGCATCCAACTTGGTGGTAGTGAGGATGTAGGTGAGAGGATTGTTGTCAGTCTTGATCACGAACTCCGCTCCATATAGATAATCCCCCAGCTTATCAACCACCACCCACTTCAAGGCCAGGAACTCAAGTTTGTGCATGGGTTAGTTCTTCTCGGCGGGGGGACAAGTTCCGACTCATGTAGGCAACAGGCCGTAGATGACCGTCATGCTCTTGATATAGCACCCCACCTAACCCATCTCGACTGGCGTCAACATGTAGCTCATATGGCTTGGTTGGATCTGCATAGGCCAGAACAGGAGCGGTTGTTAGGCTGCCTAAAACCTCTTCACACTTCGGAAACCATTGTTCCAGAATGGACTCTCTGGGTTTTCTGGGCCCTCCAGCTGGTCTGACAGGCATTCGCCAGATCAGCGTCTTAGCGAATCCCTTGACAAATCTTCTGTAATAAGAGCAGAATCCCAGAAATGACCTAAGCTCAGTCACGTTGGTAGGCCTCGGCCAGGAGGTGACAGCTTCCAGCTTCTGGGGGTCGGTGGCCACTTTGTCGTAAGACACAATATGGCCAAGGTAGTTGACTGAGGGTTGGTAAAACTGGCACTTTTCCAGAGACAGCTTCAACCTCCTCATCATGCAGTCTCCTCAGGACCTTCTCCAGATGTTCTTCGTGCTCTTCCAGGGTCTTGCCGAAAACGATGATGTCGTCTAAGTGCACCAACACCTCGATCAGTTTCATGTCACCCACGGTCTTCTCCATTAGCCTTTGGAAGGTGGCTGGGGCACCAGACAGGCCTTGTGTCACTGTCAGGTGTGTACTGTGTAATTTGATAAGGGGGGGCCAACCCGTCCTTATGTACCACCTAATATCAGTATTTTTATATGGAATATCTCAGAAATTATGTGAGATCTAACGTTAAAACCACTTGATCTTACTGGATCTAATGAATATCTATTAGCGTGAATGATTTTTGGCCCGAAAATTTGAAAAGGGGGGGCCAACCCGTCCTTATGTACCACCTAATATCAGTATTTGTATGTGGAATATCTCTGAAATGATGTGAGATCTAACGTTAAAACCACTTGATCTTACCGGATCTAACGAATATCTATTAGCCTGAATGATTTTTGGCCCGAAAATTTGATAAGGGGGGGCCAACCCGTCCATATGTACCACCTAATATCAGTATTTGTATGTGGAATATCTCTGAAATTATATGAGATCTAACGTTAAAACCACTTGATCTTACCGGATCTAACGAATATCTATTAGCCTGAATCATTTTTGGCCCGAAATTTTGATAAGGGGGGGCCAGCCCCCCCCCCCCTCATTAATCACTTAATAAGTCTCTAATTATATGAGATCTAACATTAAAGCCACTTGATCTTACCGGATCTAATGAATATCTATTATCCTGAATGATTTTTGGCCCGAAAATTTGATAAGGGGGGGCCAACCCGTCCTTATGTACCACCTAATATCAGTATTTTTATGTGGAATATCTCTGAAATTATGTGAGATCTAACGTTAAAACCACTTGATCTTACCGGATCTAATGAATATCTATTATCCTGAATGATTTTTGGCCCGAAAATTTGATAAGGGGGGGCCAACCCATCCTTATGTACCACATAATATCAGTATTTTTATGTGGAATATCTCTGAAATTATGTGAGATCTAACGTTAAAACCACTTGATCTTACCGGATCTAACGAATATCTATTAGCCTGAATGATTTTTGGCCCGAAAATTTGATAAGGGGGGGCCAGCCCCCCCTCATTAATCACTTAATAAGTCTCTAATTATGTGAGATCTAACGTTAAAACCACTTGATCTTACCGGATCTAATGAATATCTATTAGCCTGAATGATTTTTGGCACAAAAATTTGATAAGGGGGCCAACCCGTCCTTATGTACCACCTAATATCAGTATTTTTATGTGGAATATCTCTGAAATTATATGAGATCTAACGTTAAAACCACTTGATCTTACCGGATCTAACGAATATCTATTAGCCTGAATGATTTTTGGCACGAAAATTTGATAAGGGGGGCCAACCCGTCCTTATGTACCACCTAATATCAGTATTTTTATGTGGAATATCTCTGAAATTATGTGAGATCTAACGTTAAAACCACTTGATCTTACCGGATCTAATGAATATCTATTAGCCTGAATGATTTTTGGCATGAAAATTTGATAAGGGGGGCCAACCCGTCCTTATGTACCACCTAATATCAGTATTTTTATGTGGAATATCTCTGAAATTATGTGAGATCTAACGTTAAAACCACTTGATCTTACCGGATCTAAAGAATATCTATTAGCCTGAATGATTTTTGGCCCGGAATTTTGATAAGGGGGGGCCAGCCCCCCTCATTAATCACTTAATAAGTCTCTAATTATATGAAATCTAACGTTAAAACCACTTGATCTTACCGGATCTAACGAATATCTATTATCCTGAATGATTTTTGGCCCGAAAATTTGATCAGGGGGGGGCCAACCCGTCCTTATGTACCACCTAATATTAGTATTTTTATGTGGAATATCTCTGAAATTATGTGAGATCTAACGTTAAAACCACTTGATCTTACCGGATCTAACGAATATCTATTAGCCTGAATGATTTTTGGCCCGAAATTTTGATAAGGGGGGGCCAGCCCCCCCTCATTAATCACTTAATAAGTCTCTAATTATATGAGATCTAACGTTAAAACCACTTGATCTTACCGGATCTAACGAATATCTATTAGCCTGAATCATTTTTGGCCAGAAATTTTGATAAGGGGGGGCCAGCCCCCCCTCATTAATCACTTAATAAGTCTCTAATTATGTGAGATCTAACGTTAAAACCACTTGATCTTACCGGATCTAACAAATAGCTTCCAAAATAGCTAACTGTTTGGGCAATTTTTTGATAAGGGGGGGCTGATGAGGGGTTAGCCCCCCCAGCAAATAACTGTTAATATTGCTTCTTCTGTGTGAGATCTAACGCAAACAACGGTTGATCTAACCTGATCTAACAAAGATCTAACAAACTGCATAAGATTTTTTCAAAAATTTTGATAAGGGGGGGCTAACCCGGCAGAGGTGGCAGTGCAGACTAATCCTCTACCTTCCCAGATTGTCTCTGTATTCCCCTAATAATGGGGTCGGATTACCTGCATCATACTTCTGAGCCAAGCAGAGAGCATTGTGGGAACTGTAGTTACCTGAACAGACATCCTTGATCTGCAGAACTATCCATGAACTACACCTCCCAGCAGGCCATCTGTCCCAGGGAGGGGACTCTGGGAGAGGCTATAAAAGGATCAGCAGACCAGGCTCAGGTCTCTCTTTCTTCCCGGATCTCATCAAGTAAAGACCCCCCTACACTGCGGTGCGAGAGGACTGCGGCCTACCACGCATCAAACACAGCGATCCCAGCTCTGACCCAGGTGTAGGGTGACAACATTTCCAAACTACCATTTCTGGGACACCCTCCCTTCCCAAAAATCAGCTTGTGCTGTAACGAATCACAGCACAGTGATTGGACACAAGAGGCGGGATTTATGATTTCTCCAATCACAAGCAGGGGGCGGGGATTGTGCTCCTCCAGGCATTCCAGGCCAGGACAAGTACTGTCAGTGAGTAAAGCGGTGATGTGGCGGCCTTTTTTGGGGGCATCAGATTGGCCCGGGGGGGTGGCTGTGTCCGTTTCATTCCGGGACACTGTATTGTCCTGGAATGTATGTGCCCGGGACAGACCTGCAAAATGCGGGACTGTCCCGGGCAATCCGGGACACGTGGTCACCCTACCCAGGTGGGTCCGACATCGCTCACTACAAGAGGGGCACTGCAGCATCATTGTTAATAGCAGGACCAGACGACTCACTGTTCCAGCAGCCAGACTGCATAGCTTCCAACTGTCCCCGCTTTTGAGGGACTGTCCCTGATTTGAAGCAATGTCCCTCTGTCGCTCATTCCTCCTCATTTGTCCCTCATTTTGGTCTGATCTATATAGTTGTATATAAAATGCACTTTTTATCTATCAAAAAGTGTTTTCCAGCGCTAAACCTTTCCTCCCATTTCTAAATTGCTGCATTTGTAAAATCCAAAAGCCAATATAAAGGAATAGTAATGGTAAAAAAAGCACTTGTGGGTTTAACCAATCTTGTTTTTTTGTACAATTCTCCTTTAAGGGGGCGTGGAAAGGGGTGTGTCCTCTTCCTGCATGCTTTTGCTGATAGGTGTCCCTCATTCCCATCTCAAAAAGTTGGAAGGTATGAGACTGTCATTTCTGCCCATTCTGCAGAAGGAAGAATCAACTTGGATCGCTCTTCGAGAGGTTTCTACACTGTTCTCCAAATTGGTGCGAGGGCACCTGCCTACAAATCCAATACCAGCCACTAGTGATGAGCTGAACACCCCCAGGTTCGGTTCGCACCAGAACCCGCGAACGGACCGAAAGTTTGTACGAACATTAGAACCCTATTAAATACAATGGATGCGAACGTTCGAATTCTAAAGTGCTAATTATAACAACTATTATGCATGTTATTGTCCTAAAAAGGGTTTGGGAACCCGGGTTGTGCACCAGGGGACATGTATCAATGCAAAAAGAAGTTTTAAAAACGGTCGTTTTTCGGGAGCAGTCATTTTAATGATGCATAAAGTGAAAAAAAAAAAGTCAAATATTCCTTTAAATATCGTACCTGGGGGGTGTCTAAAGTATGCCTGTGAAGTGCCACGTGTTTCCCGTGTTTAGAACTGTCCCTGCACAAAATGACACTTCTAAAGGAAAAAAAAGCCATTTAAAACTGCTTGCGGCTTTAATGTAATGTCTGGTCCCGGTAATATGGATGAAAATCTTTAAGAAAAATGGCATAGCTACCCCATGACCCCCCCCCCCCCTACCCCAGCCCATTACCAGCCCCTTTGGGTCTTGTATGGATATTAAGGGGAACCCCGCACATAAAATAAAAAAGGCCCTATATACTCTGAACAGCCGTATACAGGCGGTGCATACAAGACAGGGACTGTAGGTTTGTTCTTATGTAGAATCTGTTTGTAATTTTGAACAGGTACATTGTTGAAGTGTAGCTCCAGCCCAAAAATCTATTTTTAAACTTTTTGGAAAACATAGGTAAGGGTTATCACCCCTGTAACATTTGTTTTGCTGTCTGTGCCCCTGTTCAGAACATTTCACCTCACTTTCCGTCCCAATGACAACTGTTTTTGAAATGTGGTGTTTTTCTTAAAACAAGGATTGCTGATAAAGCATCAGTACAGAGGAGACACCTTTCTCCCATATTAATTCTTACAGGAGAGAATTTTCCTTCCAAGGGGTAGATTTCCTCTCACTTCCTGTTGTCTTCTTGCGTTTGCAAGTAGGAGTCGTTTGTAAGTTGGATGTTTGAAAGTAGGGACCTGCCGTATATACTCTGCAGAAATAGGCCCCTTAGTTGTTGGTGTTGGCACAACACTGTAAGCACTCACAGTTACTCTTGGTTGGTGCTGGAACGCCCTGCTGTCAACTATTATATCAGGAATTTTAATTACATATAATTGTTGAACAGTGGTAGTAAAAATTGGGCCTTTGATGGTGGTGCTGGTGCCACAACACTGTAAGCCCTGACAGTTACTCTTGGTGGGTGCAGCAATGGGCCCTGCTGTGAATTATTAGATCAAGAATTTTAATTACATGCCCCTTTTGAACAGGGGCTGAAAAATTGGGCCTTTCGTGGTGGTGGTGGTGGTGGCGTTGCCACAACACTGTAAGCCCTCAGAGTTACTCTTGGTGGGTGCAGCAATGGGCCCTGCTGTGAATTATTAGATCAAGAATTGTAATTACATGCCCCTTTTGAACAGGGGCTGAAAAATTGGGCCTTTCGTGGTGGTGGTGGTGGCGTTGCCACAACACTGTAAGCCCTCAGAGTTACTCTTGGTGGGTGCAGCAATGGGCCCTGCTGTGAATTATTCGATCAAGAATTGTAATTGCATGCCCCTGTTGAACAGGGGCTGAAAAATTGGGCCTTTCGTGGTGGTGGTGGTGGTGTTGCCACAACACTGTAAGCCCTCAGAGTTACTCTTGGTGGGTGCAGCAATGGGCCCTGCTGTGAATTATTAGATCAAGAATTGTAATTACATGCCCCTGTTGAACAGGGGCTGAAAAATTGGGCCTTAGGCACTGGTGGCACAACACTACAACCCCTCACAGATACTGTACTTGGAGCACAGCAATGAGCCCTGTTGCAAAGTATTGCTTCAAAAATTGTAATGACACGCCCCTGTTAAACAGGGGCTGAAAAATTGGGCCTTAGGCACTGGTGCCACAACACTCCAACCCCTCACAGATACTGTACTTGGAGCACAGCAATGAGCCCTATGGCAAATTATTGCTAAAAAAATTGTAATTACACGCCCCTGTAAAACAGGGGCTGAAAAATTGGGCCTTAGCCACTGGTGGCGGCACCCATAAACAAAAATGATCTTCCAAGCTATCATCATCAATCGTATCATTGAGGACTCGGAGGAGGAGGATAGCCAGTCAACATAACAGCACAGGCACTCAGCATCAGCATCAGTCTTGAAGGGATGTGACATGTTAAAATCAATTAGTCTGTTATACCAGCATCAGGTGTGTGGTAGCTGGTGGTGATCCAAGACTGGTTCATCTTGATGAAAGTCAGTCGATCAACCGAGTCGGTGGACAGGCGCGCCCTGTGATCCGTGACAAATCCTCCAGCAGCACTGAATGTGCGTTCCGAAAGAACGCTGGATGCAGGACAGGCCAGTAGCTCAATTGCATACTGTGCAAGCTCTGGCCAGTGATCCATCCTCAAGACCCAGTAAGCCAGAGGATTTTCGGTGGGGAAGGTGTCCAAGTCTGACCTTGCCCCTAGATATTCCTGCACCATGTTTATCAGACGCTGGCGATGGTTGCTGGAACCGATCATACTTTGGGGCTGCGGACTAAAGAATTGTCTGAACGCATCGGTCAGACGGCCACCTTCCCCACCGCTCCTTCTTTGACTGGCCGAAGCCTCAGCAACTCGTTGTCCAGGACCAGGAGTTTGTAACCTCCCAGTCTCTGGGAACGCGTTGCACAGACCTTTCTGCAAGGCCTCCCGGAGTTGTCTCATCCTCTGCTCCCTCTGCGACGGTAACATAAGGTCCGCAACCTTACCCTTGTACCGTGGATCAAGGAGAGTGGCCAGCCAGTAATGGTCCCTCTCCTTGATCCGAAGAATACGAGGATCCTTCCGCAGACTTTGCAGGATCAGGGAGGCCATGCAGCGTAGGTTTGCTGAGGCATTCGCTCCGGAGTCCTCTGGGTCACTAAGGACGACATGATCCGCAGCCACCTCCTCCCAGCCACGTACAAGTCCACTGGTTTCTTGGGACTGTAAATCATCCCTAAAAGACTGCTGCTGATGATGCTGAGTGCCAGCCTCCACCTCCATGCTGACACAATCCTCCTCCTCCTCCTCCTCTTCCTGTGCGATGGGTGGGACAGAAGGAACACTGTCTGGGTAAAGGGGGCCTTGAGAGGCAAGGAAGTCCTCCTCTTCCTGCCTCTGTTCTGCCTCAAGTGCCCTGTCCATTATTCCACGCAGCGTGTGCTCCAACAGGTGTACAAGAGGTACAGTGTCACTGATGCATGCACTGTCACTGCTCACCATCCTCGTGGCCTCCTCAAATGGTGCCAGGACAGTGCATGCATCCCTGATCATGCCCCACTGGCGTGGAGAAAAAAAAAACAAGCTCCCCTGACCCTGTCCTGGTGCCGTAGTCGCACAGGTACTCATTAATGGCCCTCTGCTGCGTGTGCAGCCGCTGCAGCATGGCCAACGTTGAGTTCCACCTGGTGGGCATGTCACATATAAGGCGGTTCTTGGGCAGGTTCAACTCCTTTTGCAGCTCAGCCAGGCGAGCACTGGCATTATAAGATCTGCGGAAATGCACACAGACTTTCCTGGCCTGCCTCAGGACATCCTGTAAGCCCGGGTACCTGCCCAAGAACCGCTGCACCACCAGGTTAAGGACGTGAGCCACACAGGGCACATGGGTCAGTTGTCCCTGTCGGAGGGCGGAGAGGAGGTTGGTGCCATTGTCGCAAACCACCATTCCTGGCTTAAGCTGGCGTGGCGTCAACCACCTCTCGGCCTGGCCCTGCAGAGCAGACAGGACCTCTGCCCCAGTGTGGCTTCTGTCCCCCAAACACACCAGCGCAAGCACGGCATGGCATCTTTTTGCCTGCGTACTTGCGTAGCCCCTTGAACGCCTACGGAGCACCGCTGGTTCCGAGGACAAACCACAGGAAGAGGCCATGGAGGAAGAAGAAGAGGAGGGGGTGGAGGAGAGAGGTGTGTCACAACCAGTAGTAGCATTTTGGAGGCGTGGCGGTGGAACAACCTCCAACACTACTGCACCTTGTCCTGCATCCTTCCCAGCTGCCAAAAGAGTGACCCAATGGGCCGTGAAAGAAAGGTAACGTCCCTGTCCATGCCTGCTGGACCATGAGTCAGCGGTAATATGCACCTTACCGCTGACCGCCCTGTCCAGCGAGGCCAAGACATTGCCTTCCACATGCCGGTAGAGAGCCGGAATAGCCTTCCGTGAGAAAAAGTGGCGTTTGGGAACCTGCCACTGAGGAACCGCACATTGCACAAACTCACGGAAGGGGGCCGAGGCTACCAACTGAAAAGGCAGCAGTTGAAGCGCTAGCAATTTAGCCAAGCTAGCATTCAACCGCTGGGCATGTGGATGGCTGGGAGTGAACTTCTTTCGACGGTCCAGCAGCTGGGGCAGGGAAATTTGCCTGCTAGAATCGGACGTCGGTGTACTGCTAGCAGAGTGGCCACAAGTACTTGGCTGTGACACACCTAATTCTACACCTTCATTCCTCTCAGTGCATGTTTCAGAGAGGACTGAAGTTATAGTGGGGTTGGAGATCCCAGCTGATGCGGTGCAAGGAGAGGTCCGCTTTGTTCTTTGGTGTGGGTCTTTGAGGTAGGCTTGCCAACGAGCTGCATGGCAGGTCAACATATGTCTGGTCAGGCATGTGGTACCCAAGCGGCTGATGTTTTGGCCACGCGATATACGCTTGAGACATATGTTGCAAACAGCAGCTGTGCGATCTGATGCACTAGCCTCAAAAAAGGCCCACACCAAAGAACTTTTTGAATGACGGGCAGAGGCAGCGCCCTGCACAGGCGGAGCTCTGCGGTGTGATTCCATCGGTGTACTGCCCTTACGCTGGCCACCAAAGGGCATCCTGCCTCGTTGGAGATGTGCCTCCTCCTCATCCTCCTCCTCCTCCTCTCTCCTATTAGGCACCCACGTGGAGTCAGTGACCTCATCATCCCCTCCCTCCTCATCACTGGAGCCAATCTGGCAGTATGCTGCAGCTGCTGGAACATGACTGCCAGATTGGTGTCCTTCTTGAGCATCCCCTCTGTCTGCTCTCACGCTACTGCCTTCCTGTAGCTGGGTTTCATCATCAGACCCTTCGAAACGCTGGGCATCCTCCTGGAGCATGTACCCAACACTGTGCTCAAACAGTTCGGGGGACTCCTCAGGAGGAGGACATGGTGGGTCTAGGGAAGGAGTGACTGATGATGAGTCTGACATTGATACCAGGGAAGAGGACGCTTTGGCAGCTGCTTTTCCAGTACCCTGAGCCTGGGTGAGAGAGGATGAGGAGGAGGAGGAGGGCTTGGTCATCCACTCTACCAAGTCTTCGGCATGATGTGGCTCAACATGTCCAGCTGCCGAAAAGAAGGACAAGCGTGTCCCATGGCCATGTGCTGATGACAATGCACCGCGTCCACGACCAGCACTGTTGCCCCCAGACACAGAGCCTGCTTGCCCTCTTTTATTGCCTCCTGACTGTCTGCCTCTCCTTGTTTGCCTTCCAGACATTCTAATAGATGGCCTGCAGGGAGATGGGAAAAAAGCAATAAGGGCTACCTTCAGGTGTCCTTCTCTGTCCCTTTACTTAAGGATTTCTAAATATGGTTGAGGATGATTGCTTTTGCACAGAATAGCACAACGACAATTTCCCTGACTGTCCAAAAAAACAAGGATTTCAAAGATGGTTGATGAGGAATGCTTTAGCACACTATAGCACAAGGAGAATTCCCTCACTGTCCTTTCCTGTCCCTAGAAACAAGGATTCGCACAGTAAAACACACTGACACTCTCCCTACCTATAGTTTTCTGTCCCTAGAAAAAATGTTTTTTTAAAGCACACTATAGCACAAGGAGAATTTCCCTCACTTTCCTTCTTTGTCCCTAGAAACAAGGATTATCACAGTGAAAGAAACTGACACTCTTCCTACCTATAGTTTTCTGTCCCTTGAAAAAATGTTTTTTTAAAGCACACTATAGCACAAGGAGAATTCCCTCACTGTCCTTCCCTGTCCCTAGAAACAAGGATTCGCACAGTAAAACACACTGACACTCTCCCTACCTATAGTTTTCTGTCCCTAGAAAAAATGTTTTTTTAAAGCACACTATAGCACAAGGAGAATTTCCCTCACTTTCCTTCCTTGTCCCTAGAAACAAGGATTATCACAGTGAAAGAAACTGACACTCTTCCTACCTATAGTTTTCTGTCCCTAGAAAAAATGTTTTTTTAAAGCACACTATAGCACAAGGAGAATTTCCCTCACTTTCCTTCTTTGTCCCTAGAAACAAGGATTATCACAGTGAAAGAAACTGACACTCTTCCTACCTATAGTTTTCTGTCCCTTGAAAAAATGTTTTTTTAAAGCACACTATAGCACAAGGAGAATTCCCTCACTGTCCTTTCCTGTCCCTAGAAACAAGGATTCGCACAGTAAAACACACTGACACTCTCCCTACCTATAGTTTTCTGTCCCTAGAAAAAATGTTTTTTTAAAGCACACTATAGCACAAGGAGAATTTCCCTCACTTTCCTTCCCTGTCCCTAGAAACAAGGATTATCACAGTGAAAGAAACTGACACTCTTCCTACCTATAGTTTTCTGTCCCTAGAAAAAATGTTTTTTTAAAGCACACTATAGCACAAGGAGAATTTCCCTCACTTTCCTTCTTTGTCCCTAGAAACAAGGATTATCACAGTGAAAGAAACTGACACTCTTCCTTCCTATAGTTTTCTGTCCCTAGAAAAAATGTTTTTTTAAAGCACACTATAGCACAAGGAGAATTCCCTCACTGTCCTTCCCTGTCCCTAGAAACAAGGATTCGCACAGTAAAAGACACTGACACTCTCCCTACCTATAGTTTTCTGTCCCTAGAAAAAATGTTTTTTTAAAGCACACTATAGCACAAGGAGAATTTCCCTCACTTTCCTTCTTTGTCCCTAGAAACAAGGATTATCACAGTGAAAGAAACTGACACTCTTCCTACCTATAGTTTTCTGTCCCTTGAAAAAATGTTTTTTTAAAGCACACTATAGCACAAGGAGAATTCCCTCACTGTCCTTCCCTGTCCCTAGAAACAAGGATTCGCACAGTAAAACACACTGACACTCTCCCTACCTATAGTTTTCTGTCCCTAGAAAAAATGTTTTTTTAAAGCACACTATAGCACAAGGAGAATTTCCCTCACTTTCCTTCCCTGTCCCTAGAAACAAGGATTATCACAGTGAAAGAAACTGACACTCTTCCTACCTATAGTTTTCTGTCCCTAGAAAAAATGTTTTTTTAAAGCACACTATAGCACAAGGAGAATTTCCCTCACTTTCCTTCTTTGTCCCTAGAAACAAGGATTATCACAGTGAAAGAAACTGACACTCTTCCTTCCTATAGTTTTCTGTCCCTAGAAAAAATGTTTTTTTAAAGCACACTATAGCACAAGGAGAATTCCCTCACTGTCCTTCCCTGTCCCTAGAAACAAGGATTCGCACAGTAAAAGACACTGACACTCTCCCTACCTATAGTTTTCTGTCCCTAGAAAAAATGTTTTTTTAAAGCACACTATAGCACAAGGAGAATTTCCCTCACTTTCCTTCTTTGTCCCTAGAAACAAGGATTATCACAGTGAAAGAAACTGACACTCTTCCTACCTATAGTTTTCTGTCCCTAGAAAAAATGTTTTTTTAAAGCACACTATAGCACAAGGAGAATTCCCTCACTGTCCTTCCCTGTCCCTAGAAACAAGGATTCGCACAGTAAAAGACACTGACACTCTCCCTACCTATAGTTTTCTGTCCCTAGAAAAAATGTTTTTTTAAAGCACACTATAGCACAAGGAGAATTCCCTCACTGTCCTTCCCTGTCCCTAGAAACAAGGATTCGCACAGTAAAACACACTGACACTCTCCCTACCTATCCTTCTCTTTCCCTAAACTAAAGGAATCCAGGTTAAGCAAGAAAAAAATAAATGTCACTGTCCCTGCCTATGCTTCTCTTTCCCTGCTCCGGAACACACTACACTAGGCCGCCGTGCTGGCGGCCTTTTATAGTGTGGGGCGTGTACTAAACACCCTCAGCAATAATTGGCCACAGGCATCCTGCCTGTGGCCAATCATTGCTCTCCTCGCTGCCGGCGCTGTGATTGGCCAAGCATGCGGGGTCACAGTGCATGCTTGGCCAATCACAGCGCCTGGATGACACTGCGATGGCGTAGTGCATTGTGGGCCGTTCGCGTCACTCGAATTTGGCGCGAACGGCCCAAATCGTTCGATCTTCGTCGAACGATCGAACAGCCGATGTTCGAGTCGAACGTATGTTCGACTCGAACACGAAGCTCATCCCTACCAGCCACTATCATATTTAAAAATATTTAAAGTGCATGACCGGGTTAAAATAAAATACATAGTACATCTCTGCAATACAAGCAAACTTCATGTTTTACCTCTTTGAAATGCTTCAAGTACAGAAAAATAGCCGTTGATCTGCCAAAAATCCATTGAGCTCCTAACTTCCTGCTTGAACTGACAACATACTGCCTCTGCTGCACTGAAATCCAAGGCAGTGTTGTCAATCCCTCCCTGCTGGACTATTCCTGTTCTGGTGACAACCCAAAAATCTGGGATTTTCTTTCACTCTTGGTGACAAACTGGACAATTAAGAGGGTTTATCTCCCTGATGGGGGCACAGACAGTGATAACAACTTGACAAGGATTCTAATCTCTCTCTCTACTCCAAAACTTAAAAAAACAAAAGAAAAAAAGTTGCCTTCAGTTATACTTTAACCACTTGCCGTTGCCGACCAGCTGTCGTCATTATACTGCGGCAGGTCAGCTCTTTCCCAGGAATCCCCGTAGCTGTACGTCGGCTCCTTTAAGAGCCAAAGCATGGGGTTCCAAAGCGGGGGGACCCGATGCGCGTGGCCAGCGGCCGCGATGTCCACCGGCAACCCGCGATCACGGGAAAGAGAGCGAGAACGGGGATCTTTCAATATAAACAGACAGATCCCCGTTCTGACAGGGGAGGAGAGAGAGGTCTACTGTTCCTAGTGATTAGGAACAGCGATCTCTCTCCTCCTCCTGTCAGCAACATCCCCCACAGTTAGAAACACCTCCCAAGGAACACATTTAACCCCTTGATCGCCCCCTAGTGTTAACCCCTTTCCTGCCAGTCACATTGACACATTAATCAGTGCATTTTTATAGCACTGATCGCTGTATACATGTAAATGATCCCAAAAAAGTGTCCGATCTGTCCGCCGCAATGTCGCAGTGCTGCTAAAAATCGCAGATCGCTGCCATTACTAGTAAAAAAAAAAAAATGCCAAAAAATCTATTCTCTATTTTATAGACGCTATAACTTTTGCGCAAACCAATAAATATACGCTTTTTGCAATTTTTTTACCAAAAATATGAAGAATACAGAATGGCCTAAATTGATGAAAAAAAATGTTTTCAATTTTTTGGGGGATATTTATTATAGCAAAGTAAAAAACGTTGTTTGTTTTTGTTTTTTAAATGTCGCTCTTTTTTTTTATAGCACAAAAAATAAAACTAGCTGAGGTTTTACCACCAAAAGAAAACTCTATTTATGGGAAAAAAAGAACGTCAATTTTGTTTGGGTACAGCGTTGCACAACCGCGCAATTGTCAGTTAAAGCGATGCAGTGCCGTATCGCAAAAAAATGGCCTGGTCATTAAGGGGGGAAATCTTCCAGTCTGTAAGTGGTTAAAAAGTATTTTATTGTTCACCTGATATAAAGGCTGTTGTTCTCTAAGGTGCTGTGCTCACATTTATTTTTTAGCATATTTTAATGACACTTGTACTTTTTAGCTGCCTTTGACAGCCGCCTTCAGCTTTTGCGTGCGTAAAAGCATGTAAATGAGTTTAAACACGGTAAACCTCAATGTAACAGCCAGGCTCCCTAAGGCAGTGGGGTGCTTATACTCTGCCTCTGCCAGTAAGCATACAGGAACCTGTCCCCCCTGATCCCTGGGAATGTCTTTGCTGTATGGGGTCTTCCATTACATACTGCATTTACACAGGGTGACACTCATGCATATATAATGCTGTTTGGGTGGTCTCTGGCAGCTAACATCACTAGAACACTTGAGGGTGTTAATAAAGCTGCATAGCAGTTCACAGTAAAAAGTGCATATGCATCCATTCTGTGCAGATGGGGCATTAATTTTTCTTTTTATTAGGTTATTTGCTGTGCTGTTCGAATGTTTCTCTATAATATAAAATTGAAAAATTCCACATTTAGCCACTAGATGGTGCTAATGAATTTCCTACAATACAAAGCGCCATCTAGTGGCCAAAATGCAGTATTTTCAGTTTTTGAATAAAAAACAAAACAATTGATAGCACCCCGCTGGCTGCCTTTCAAAAGCAGCAAATGTAACAGACAAGAGAAGCTTCTCCTAGGCTCTTCCTTAACTTTGACGTATGAAGATGAGGAGGAGCCTGGGAGGAAGGACATCCCACGTGCTGCATCTGAGGTCTGTAAAGTTTAAAGCGTTTGTTACCCCAACACTTCATATTCCTGATATGTGGCTGCTGTACTACGTACTTGTATGAGAAAATATCCTGTTCTTATTGTATTGCTTCCTTTGTGTGAAATCCCTGGTGTTCTTGCCAGTCCCTCTGCTTTCCTGTTAAAAACTGACCACACTAGGCAGGAGAACACACGGTGGACAGTTATCTAGCTATGCTGGGAACTCTGCCTGCTCTCCTCCAATAATCAGACTTGTTCTGACAAACCCGCACTGCACAGCCATTCACTGGAAAGCTCAGTGCTTCTGCTTCTCCTCCCCCCAGCTCTTATGCACCTGAGAACAGAGGGAATGAGATCACTTATAAAAAAAGGGGGAAAAGGTGATTATAATGTTTTTTTATATCTATACAAAAATGGTTTTCATTTATTTTCTATTTTAAACTGAATTTGTTGTCTTACGAGGTGATCGGTTACAATCACTTTAAGGGGGGGGGAGATTATACTGAGGATACAACTGGGGGGGGTAACAAACATTTGTGATCGGGATGAGAGTATTTGTGCTAGGACGGGAAAGTGGGAAGAGGATTTGTGATAAGAAGGGGGTTTTTGGGGCTTGTGCTAGAAGGGGGATTTGGGGGGAGGGAGAGGATTTGTGCTAGGAGGTGGCAAAGAAGCAGAGCTCAGACTGGGGCAGGGGAAAACTCCATAAGGAGTCAGCCAGTAAGGCTGTAGTGCAAGGAGCCAGGGCTGGTGCAAGGATTTTTGACACCCTAGGCGAAACCTCATTTTGCCCCCCCCATTGGCCCCACCCCTGACTCCACCCTCTTTGCCCTGCCCATGTATACCCCACCTTTTTAAGGAAACGCCCATCAAATTCAGCCCACCAGCACCGATCAAATCCAGCCTTACAAGCACCCATCAATGCAGCCTCACAAGCGCCCATCAATGCAGCCTCACAAGCGCCCATCAATGCAGCCTCACAAGCACCCATCAATGCAGCCTCACAAGCACCCATCAATGCAGCCTCACAAGCGCCCATCAATGCAGCCTCACAAGCACCCATCAATGCAGCCTCACAAGCGCCCATCAATGCAGCCTCACAAGCACCCATCAATGCAGCCTCACAAGCGCCCATCAATGCAGCCTCACAAGCGCCCATCAATGCAGCCTCACAAGCGCCCATCAATGCAGCCTCACAAGCGCCCATCAATGCAGCCTCACAAGCACCCATCAATGCAGCCTCACAAGCACCCATCAATGCAGCCTCACCAGCGACCATCAATGAATGTTTGCTTGCTTCCATTCATTCGGGAGTCGGGACACAGACACTGCTGCGCCTCTGACACTATGTGCGAATGGAGTGGCTGATGCCTGCTGATGCTGAGACTTAGTTGCTTTCTGCAGAGAGAACAGAGTAGGAACACCAGTGGCCGGGAGCCCCTAGGCAGCAGGGCGCCCTAGGCGGCTGCCTAGTTTGCCTAGTGGTAGCACCGGCCCTGCAAGGAGCATGCTGAAAAAAGGAGGAATGAGCTCATCAGTCTGCTGCTTGTTTTTCACTGGCCACTGACAGGCTGGGCAATGGTGGTAAAAACAGATGATTGAGCTGAGATTTTACCACCCCCTCACCCCGACCACAGAGTCATAAGTTAACATGGCCAGCAGCCATATTAGTATACACTGATGAGGTTGAGGTGTTGCAAAGCAAAATTTATATCACAGTTTACATTCGTCAGGCAGTACCGACCTATTTAAATAAATGGGGACATGCCACAACTGCAGGTAATGCGCAGGGTACAGCAAGCTTTCAATGGTTAACACAGGAGGCACATACAGTGGCATCTTGTGTTACGCGCATAATTTGTTCCAGAAGAATGCTTGTAATCCATAAGCACTCGTATATCAAAGCGAGTGCATGCAGTATCGCATGTAACCAGAGGTGGGGGGGGGGGGCGCCGGAGACTTTCGGAAACACTCAGAGAGGCTCGGAAACACGCGGGAATGGACTGTTTCCGAGCGGCTCCGAACGACTCTGAGTGTCACCGGCGCCCCCGCACCTCTGACCAAATGTGGTACTGCACACCCCAGAGGCTTGAATTCTGCTTGTTTTAGGAGACAACGCTCGCAAACCAAGTCAGGATTTTTTTAAAAATAATAACTTGTATTGCGAAACGCTTGTAAACCGCGTTACTCACAATCCGAGGTATTAATGTACTGTGTCACCTCCAAAGTGCCTGTCAAGTGCCTCTGAACATGGCCGGGACAAGGGGTGGGCAGGAGGGATGGTTGCCCTGGGCACTGTGGTATTATGTGAGGTGGGGGGCACCACAAGGTGATTGGGGGGGGAGGATTTGTGTTATGGGGGGGAATGGGGAAAGAGGATTTGTGCAAGGAGGGGATATTTGGGGGGCTTGTGCTATAAAAGTAAAACGGTAGAGGTTTTTTTTGGGTTTTTTTTAGGTGGGGGATGTGATTTGTGCTAGTAGGGATGATTGGGGGATATTTTTGCTAGGAGGGGAAATTTGTGGGAGGGATATGTGCTAGGATAGAGGATTGGGGGAGGGGACTTTGTGCTGGAAGGGGGGATTTGGAGGGGGAGGAGAGGATTTGTGCTAGCAGGGGGAATTTTTTTTGGGGGGGCAGGGATTTATGCTGGAGGCATATGGGGAGTGAGAGGGTTTAAGCTGGGGGGGGGAGTTTATACTGGGGGGAGGAATTTTAGCAAGGGGGCAGATTTGTACTGGGAGGGGGATTTTAGCAGGGGGCAGCTTTGTACTGGGAGGGGGGATTTTAGCAGGGGGCAGATTTGTACTGGGAGGGGGGTTTTAGCAGGGGGCAGATTTGTACTGGGAGGGGGATTTTAGTAGGGGGGGCAGATTTGTACTGGAAGGGGGGTTTTAGCAGGGGGCAGCTTTGTACTGGGAGGGGGGATTTTAGTAGGGGGGCAGATTTGTACTGGGAGGGGGGATTTTAGCAGGGGGGCAGATTTGTTCTGGGAGGGGGTATTTTAGCAGGAGCTGATTTGTACTGGGAGGGGGGATTTTAGCAGGGGGGCAGCTTTGTACTGGGAGGGGGTATTTTAGCAGGGAGCAGATTTGTACTGGGAGGGGGGATTTTAGCAGGGGGCAGATTTGTACTGGGAGGGGGGATTTTAGCAGGGGGGCAGATTTGTACTGGGAGGGGGGATTTTAGCAGGGGGGCAGATATGTGCTGGGAGGGGGGATTTTAGCAGGGGGCAGATTTGTACTGGGAGGGGGGATTTTAGCAGGAGGGCAGATATGTGCTGGGAGGGGGGATTTTACCAGGGAGCAGAGATTTGTACTGGGAGGGGGGATTTTAGCAGAGGGGCAGCTTTGTACTGGGAGGGGGGATTTAAGCAGGGGGGCAGATTTGTACTGTGAAGAAAAGCAAGGGGAGAGGCGCCTCTGAGTGCAGATGTTTAAAACAATTTAATAAGAGATTGCAGTACAAGCAACTCACATTTTAGAGGATTAAAACAGGCATTGTACGATATCCAAGTGCGGAAGAGGGTGTCATCAGGTCAGTCATCAGTCTCCTTATCCTGCTGTGTTGCTGGTTCTTCTTTCCTCTGCACCGCTTTAGATGTATAGAATAGCCGGCGGCGGTGGAGATGCTGCAGAACACGGCCTGGATGTTGTTTTTTCCGGCAGGCGAGGGCCCGATGACGTCACTGGCATGCGACGCGTTTCCTGAGCCAGCGTGCTGCGTGTGACGTGGCAGTCGCGCTCCTTTGTCAAGCCCTGAGACTGTATATGTGACTGTTTTAACTATTCCCCATCCGGACCCCCCTTTTTTTCCCCCTCACAACTCCTCCCCCCCATTTCACTATACATTTTATTATTATCATATTATATATTTTTTTTACATATTCCCAAAGCCTGGACTCCATGTTCATTGATTGTACATATACTGTACATACACTATTTTCACCCCATACTCAAGCGATACCAGCGATTTGGACTCATGCGCATATTTACTTGTGTAAAGCAGATTTGTACTGGGAGGGGGGATTTTAGCAGGGAGGCAGATTTGTACTGGGTGGGGGGATTTTAGCAGGGGGCAGATTTGTACTGGGAGGGGTGATTTTAGCAGGGGGCAGATTTGTACTGGGAGGGGTGATTTTAGCAGGGGGCAGATTTGTGCTGGGAGGGGGGGTTTTAGCAGGGGGCAGATATGTGCTGGGAGGGGGGATTTTAGCAGGGGGCAGATTTGTACTGGGAGGGGTGATTTTAGCAGGGGGCAGATTTGTACTGGGAGGGGGGGTTTTAGCAGGGGGCAGATATGTACTGGGAGGGGGGATTTTAGCAGGGGGCAGATTTGTACTGGGAGGGGTGATTTTAGCAGGGGGCAGATTTGTACTGGGAGGGGTGATTTTAGCAGGGGGCAGATTTGTACTGGGAGGGGTGATTTTAGCAGGGGGCAGATTTGTACTGGGAGGGGTGATTTTTGCAGGGGGCAGATTTGTACTGGGAGGAGGGGGAATTTAGGCTTAGGGGGTGAGCATGCTCGATTTGTTGTTGGGGGAGGGGATTTTCACTGCTCATACATCTTGGGGGGGGGCAATTTGGTATGTTTGCCCTGGGCTCTAGATGACCTTGTCTCGGCACTACCTCTGAAAAGTGATCCACTGCATATAATTTTCAGGGGGTGGCAATTCCGTACGCACGCGTTACTGAGATGCATCAGAGGAAAATCTGGTCTCCTGCCCTGCCAGGCTGCTGTGTGGCAGGGCTGTGTATATCTCCAAAGTGGATGGACAGTAATACAAATAGTTTGGCGTGTAAAAAGCTCCTATGTAATGAGTGTTTAGCCGCGTTCCTGTTTTTGAAGAACACATAACCGAGGGGTGATTTTATATATCTTCCTACGCGTTTCATTTAACAAATGTTCATGGGCATGAGTTCAGTTGACAAAACAACAAAAGAATGACAGCGGTAAGAAATCATTCCTGAGACTAGAAAAGTGTTGGCGGGGGGTGGGGACGCTTGTAGTGAAGCAGTTAAATATGGATTCCATAATCCGAAATGCTCCTCTGTCTTCCGCTGAGCGTTATCTGCTGTTTGATGGCGTCTGAAATGTGCCGTATGAAGAAAAAGCATGTCTATGATCACAGGTGGAAGAGGGAATCTTCTTTATTCATTGCCGGAAGACTGATCGCGGGATAAAAAACCAAAGTATAATGTAAGAAGTCTTTTTTCTTTTCATTTCATATCAGAGTCACCATTCGTCTTGTTAGCGGAATTTCTAAAGTGAGCTCTGCAACTTTTTTTTTTCAATTCTGGCAGGATTTTATCCTCGCAATCGCACCGGCGCTTTTTAAAGTTCAAGAACAAAAGGTGAGAGGTCCTTTATACCTAAAAAAAAAAAAGGTATATGACCTATACATCAGAGGGAATAATCGCAGGCGGAATGAGAACGTTTAAGAATAATACCCGAAACGCAGACTTATTATTTTTCAGGCTTGGATTTAAGATTTTAGCTGCAAAAATCTGATGCTTGCAAATATAATATGACAGCCCTGGGTTAATGAAAGTGAAGGCAGGAGGGCTGGACTGAGGGGTGGGCAGATGAGGTGGCTGAGTTAAGTTCTTCAACAGGAAGGCGGCGCTAAAAGGGCAGGACCTGCAACCTTTTAGCACCCCATACCAACCTTCGGTCTGCTATGGATTTTAAGGGGAACCCACTACGCCGAAAAAAACGCCATGGGGGGTCCCCCCAAAATCCATACCAGACCCTTATCCGAGCACGCAGCCCGGCCGTCCAGGAAAGGGGGTGGGGATAAGCAAAAGGCCCCCCTTCTGAACTGTACCAGGCCGCATGCCCTCAACATGGGGTGTGGGTGCTTTGGGGCAGGGGGGGGGCTCTGCGGCCCCACCACCCCAAAGCACCATGTCCCCATGTTGATGAGGACAAGGGCCTCTTTCCGACAACCCTGGCCGTTGGTTGTTGGGGTTAGCGGGCGGGGGGCTTACCGGACTCCGGGAGCCCCCTTTAATAAGGGGGCCACGGATCCCGGCCCCCCACCCTATGTGAATGAGTATGGGGTACATCGTACCCCTACCCATTCACCTGGAGGAAAAGTGTCAATAAAAAAAAAGACACTAGACAGGTTTTTTAAGTAATTTATTAGGCAGCTCCGGGGTCTTCTTCCGACTTCGGGGGTCTTCTTCCGACTTCGGGAGTCTCTTCCGACTCTCCGGCCTCTTCTCCCGCTCTCCGGTGCCTTCTCCGCGCTCTCTGGTTCTCCTCCCACTCTCCGGTGCTTTCTGACTCCTGCCGGGCTCCTCCGCTATCTTCTGCCAGCTCATTTACTAGTGGTGGCCCGGTCTTCTCCGCCGGCTTCTTCCCGCTTCTCTTGTTCCGATGTTGACTCAACGCTCCCTCCCGCTGTAATGCCGTGTGCGCGGTGCGCAACGACTTATATAGGCATGGTGCGGGGTCACCGGGTGATTTCACCCAGTGACCCCACCCCCATATGACATCACAGTCCCATCATGTCCCATTATGTCTCTCCAGAGATGCTCAATTGGGTTTAAGTCAGGGCTCTGGCTGGGCTATTCAAGAACAGTCACGGAGTTGTTGTGTAGCCACTCCTTCGTTATTTTAGCTGTGTGCTTAGGGTCATTGTCTTGTTGGAAGGTAAACCTTCGGCCCAGTCTGAGGTCCTGAGCACTCTGGAGAAGGTTTTCGTTCAGGATATCCCTGTACTTGGCCGCATTCATCTTTCCCTCGATTGCAACCAGTCGTCCTGTCCCTGCAGCTGAAAAACACCCCCACAGCATGATGCTGCCGCCACCATGCTTCACTGTTGGGACTGTATTGTACAGGTGATGAGCAGTGCCTGGTTTTCTCCACACATTAAGGCAAAAAAGTTCTATCTTGGTCTCATCAGACCAGAGAATCTTATTTCTCACCATCTTGGAGTCCTTCAGGTGTTTTTTTAGCAAACTCCATGCGGGCTTTCATGTGCCTTGCACTGAGGAGAGGCTTCCGTCGGGCCACTCTGCCATAAAGCCCCGACTGGTGGAGGGCTGCAGTGATGGTTGACTTTCTACAACTTTCTCCCATCTCCCGACTGCATCTCTGGAGCTCAGCCACAGTGATCTTTGGGTTCTTCTTTACCTCTCTCACCAAGGCTCTTCTCCCCCGATAGCTCAGTTTGGCCGGACAGCCAGCTCTAGGAAGGGTTCTGGTCGTCCCAAACATCTTCCATATAAGGATTATGGAGGCCACTGTGCTCTTAGGAACCTTAAGTGCAGCAGAAACTTTTTTCTAACCATGGCCAGATCTGTGCCTTGCCACAATTCTATCTCTGAGCTCTTCAGGCAGTTCCTTTGACCTCATGATTCTCATTTGCTCTGACATGCACTGTGAGCTGTAAGGTCTTATATAGACAGGTGTGTGGCTTTACTAATCAAGTCCAATCAGTATAATCAAACACAGCTGGACTCAAATGAAGGTGTAGAACCATCTCAAGGATGATCAGAAGAACTGGAGAGCACCTGAGTTAAATATATGAGTGTCACAGCAAAGGGTCTGAATACTTAGGACCATGTGATATTTCAGTTTTTCTTTTTTAATAAATCTGCAAAAATATCAACAATTCTGTGTTTTTTTGTCAATATGGGGTGCTGTGTGTACATTAATGAGGACAAAAAATGAACTTAAATGATTTTAGCAAATGGCTGCAATATAACAAAGAGTGAAAAATGTAAGGGGGTCTGAATACTTTCTGTACTCACTGTAGGCTAACATAGAGTGCAGTTTATGGGCTTTTAAAAAAAAAAACAGTGTGCATGGAGCCTTATAGGGTTTTAACCTTTATATGATTAAATAAAATGTTTGCTATTTTTTACATATGTAGCGGGTACTTACTTTCCCGGGGTAAATTTTGAATCTTTCGGTGACACCGGTGGTGTGTTCCGGCGGTCCACTGGGTGGCGCTGTCACCATGGGCTGACTGACGGATATCGCTGTGTGCTGAGTCTCCTTTTTGGCCTCTCTCGGCAGCGGTATGGTGGTGCGGGGAACCCGCCATGCTTGCTGGGAGAGGGTATAAAGGGGCCGGCCATCTTGGTCACGGGGTCTTCGTCCCAGGCACCTTCAGCTTGTGGACGGTGGTTCGCGTCCGTCCTCTAGGCGGCCTAGGCCTAGAGGACCACCGGAGATCGTGTTCCACCTCAGGCACCTTTAGTCCTGGGGTGAGGTACTTGGATGGAGGTCCGGAGCTCAGTGCCCAACACTGAGTTCCGCGAGGGAAGGATCCTAAGGCACTCCGGGGATGGATGCCTGAATCCGAGGTGGGCGTAATGGACCGGGAAGAGCTCCTCATCTGAAGACCCGGTGCAGCATACTGCCGGTGACGGGTGAGTCTCTTGTCGGAGACCGTCCGGAAGGAGAATTCCTCTCGTGCGGAGACCATAGATCACTCTCAGGGAGGAGAGTGGATGATAGAACTTGTGTCTGGGCCTATTCGTACACACACCTCCTTTTTTTCTGTTCTGAAGCCAAGGAAGTCCATGTTATGTTCTAAATAAAGGAGTGTTGGACTTTGATGGTGTGTGGCTCAATTTCTGGCAGACAAGTGTAGCGGGGTCCTCAAATTGATGGGATACACCTGGGCAATAGTGTGACCCAGGTGTATAATTGTGTTAGGATTCAGACCCCTTTTTGTTTCGTGGAGGATTGGAGGATGTAATATTCTCCTTTGCCTGTGGGTGGCGGGGTACCCACAGGCTTCAGGTAGAATCATCTTCACAGTGCTCCCTGTTTTGTCCCTTCCCGGAGATGGTATGGCTGGGGCGGGGAACCCGCCGGGCCGTTGATGGGAGGAGATAAAAGGGGGAGACGCCCTTACCACGAGGTCGTCGTCGTCGTCGTCGTCTGGCGGAGAAGGAGGTCCTCGGAGGAGGAGGGTTGCGGTCCGCACCCAGGGCCCTTAGGCCTGGGTGCGGGAGATCCAGGAGTCTGGTCCAGGTGCCCATGGCCTGGTCCGGAATCATGTTGGCGTCCATCCCAGGCACCTTTAGCCTGGGGTGAGGTACTATCGAGGAGGCCTGGGGCCCAGTACCTTCGACTGGGTCCCGCTAGGGTGGACTGTCCGAGGGTCCCTGAGCGGAGGGACTCGTACCTGAGGTGAGGAGGCCGGGGAGGTTACCCACTGAAGACCCGGAGCAGTACCAACCCGGTGACAGTGGGCCTCTGGGAACTCTCTCGGGAGGACACATCCCCCTGATAGGGGCCACAGCGTATCGAAGAGGGCTCCATTGCTGTTCATAGGGGTTGATGGAAGAGACCCCATCTTTCCTGTTCTGCAACAGCCGGATTGGCTTAGGCGCCGCTGGTCATAGTACAGTGGCATAGAACTGAAACGTTAGGAAGTGCCTTGATCTGCTCATCCCACCGTTGGCAAGGTTATAGGTCCCAACTAGTTTGCTGCAAAAAGAACTGTTTATCGTGCTTTGTTATTGGAGTGCCAAATAAACAAGTGTTGGACCTTTCTCCGGTGTGTGAACTCCAGTTACTGGAAGCAAAGGGGAGGCTGGTGAGCTTGCAATTACAGACTCAGTACATTCACAGAACACACCGGCCCGAGGAAACATCAGGAAGTGGCCTTCACCTCCCTACTACAATGGGGAGGACATGGGCCGTGGCGCATCTCACTCTCACAACCCAGGAACCCCTAGACATGAGTTGGTGTGTAACCGATGAAGAAGATGGAGAGAGGGTGAGGCCGCTACACAAGGTTAAAGGAGACTCTTGGAGGGAGGATCCGATGCGCAGCACAGACCCGAAGGTAACAAGAGACATTGCTGAGACCACATACACAACTGTGGTGGAAGCCTGGCGTAGCTCACCCTCTCCCTCCCCTATCATACCCCTAGACCAGAGACAGTGCGAGTTGGAAAACTTTAATAGAGGGGAGTGGGGAGAGGGTGTGCGCTACACGTATAAATTATGTAGTACTTTTAAAATCCTGTTTAGATATACTGTATATACTCGAGTATAAGCCAAGTTTTTCAGCACATTTTTTTGTGCTGAAAATGCCCACTCGGCTTATACTCGAGTCACCTTTTTGCGCCTGATCTCCCGGACTTTGGGGACCCGGTACCGGCCGGTACACATGTAGCACCACTCTTCCTCTACAAGTGTGCAAAGTTTGTTGTGCGTGGGACCTACGGCCGGGGAGCAACGATTTTTCAAAGCCGGGCACCCCTTCCATAGACTCCCGTGTTAAACGGTAATTTCTCTGGTGATTTTGGGGACCCGGTACCGGCCGGTCGTAGGTCCACTGGACCCGAAACTTTGCACACATGTAGTCCTATTCCTCCTCCATAAGTGTGCAAAGTTTGTTGTCTGGAGGACCTACAGCCAGGGAGCACCGATTTTTCAAAGCCAGGCACCCCTTCCATAGACTCCCATGTTAAACGTCAGTCTAGTCATGGACACAGTGAGGCATGCACATGGACACAGTGAGGCAAAGTGAGGCATGCAGATGGACATCCTAGGCTTATACTCGAGTCAATACGTTTTCCCAGTTTTTTGTGGTAAAATTAGGTGCCTCGGCTTATATTCGGGTCGGCTTATACTCGAGTATATACGGTATGTCTAGGGGTTTCATTTTTGGCTGCATTCTGCATGGAGGAAGTGGTACCTCTAAATCTAATATTTTAAGGGGGTGGCTATCATGCCTCCACCCCTCACTTATCTGTAATTTTTGAACCACCATGGGCAATCAGCCTTTGGTTTGACTGGGGCACCTGACAAGAACCAACCAAAGAATAGGATCTCTAGGTTAGAACTGTAAACATTTTAATGATACAGGTGCATTATCCACTTACATGGAGGTTAAAGAAGTAAGGCACAAGTCCATCCACAACCCACCAGTGACGTCATCATGCCCGGCGCCGCGTTTCAGCCCTCACCATCGGCCTGATCCAAGCCTCGGTTTCATCGCTGTGGTCCCAGAGATCCTGCTGGCTAGGATTTCTCCCCCACAGGCAGACAAATCAGCTATTCAGAAGGGCGCTCTGCAGTGAACACCGCGCCAGTGTGGATGGACTTGTGCCTTACTTCCTTAACCTCCATGTAAGTGGATAATGCACCTGTATCTCATTAAAATGTTTACAGTTCTAACCTAGAGGCGCCTATGTTTCTCTTCTCATTTGCATATCTGGAGTCTGCTTTCAACTTCCCCCTCAAAGGCTCTCAAGGTTGTTTTGGACTGCTAAAGTAATCTATACAGGTCTCCCCTCTTCATCTCTCCCCCTCCACCAGTGGCGGCTGGTGGTGCTCAAAATTTTTGGAGGGGCGCAAACAAACTGAAAAAAAAAAAAAACATCAATTGCCACCACTGTGCTCATTAAACGCAGCCACTGTGCCCAAACGCCACCAGTTTGCCCCCTCAAATGCAGCCAGTTTCCCCCCAAATGCAGCCAGTTTGTCCCCAAATACAGCCAGTTTGTCCCCATATACAGCCAGTTTGTACCCATATGCAGCCAGTTTGTCCCTATATGCAGCCAGTGTCCCCCCAAATGCAGCCAGTGTCCCCCCAAATGCAGCCAGTGTCCCCCCAAATGCAGCCAGTTTGTCCCCATATACAGCCAGTATGTCCCCCATATACAGCCAGTGTGTCCCCCATATACAGCCAGTTTGTCCCCATATACAGCCAGTTTGTCCCCATATACAGCCAGTTTGTCCCCATATACAGCCAGTTTGTCCCCATATGCAGCCAGTTTGTCACTATATGCAGCCAGTGTCCCCCATATACAGTCAGTTTGTCCCCCATATACAGTCAGTTTGTCCCCATATACAGCCAGTTTGTCCCCAAATACAGCCAGTTTGTCCCCATATACAGCCAGTTTGTCCCCATATGCAACCAGTGTCCCCCCATATGCAGCCAGTGTCCCCCCAAATGCAGCCAGTGTCCCCCCAAATGCAGCCAGTGTCCCCCCAAATGCAGCCAGTGTCCCCCAAATGCAACCAGTGTGTCCCCAAATGCAGCCAATGTGTCCCCATATACAGCCAGGGTGTCCCCATATACAGCCAGTATGTCCCCCATATACAGCCAGTGTGTCCCCCATATACAGCCAGTGTGTCCCCCATATACAGCCAGTTTGTCCCCCATATACAGCCAGTTTTTCCCCCATATACAGCCAGTTTGTCCCCCACATACAGTCAGTTTGTCCCCCATATACAGCCAGTGTGTCCCCATATACAGCCAGTGTGTCCCCAAATGCAGCCAGTGTGTCCCCATATACAGCCAGTTTGTCCCCAAATGCAGCCAGTGTGTCCCCCATATACAGCCAGTTCCCCCCCCCCCCCAGCTCTACACTTACCTTCCTCGGGTCAGCGCCGTCCTTCTTGTCTTCTCCCGCCCTCGATGTCGCTTTAGCCAATCAGGTTACCGGTAACCAGATCCGGTGAACCCGATTGGCTGAAACGCCTGTCAGTGTTCACCAAGGAACGCACCCCCCGTGCGTCCCTCGTGAACTATTTGGAAGCCGAATACAGCCTGAGGGCTGTAATCGGAAAGCCTATCAGAGCCGCTGGCTCTGATAGACACTTCCAAAACACACCCACCGCCGGCCACCGCTCTAATTCAAATGGCCGGCGCCCGCTAGGGGGCCGGCCATCTGAATAGTGGGTGGCAGCAGCAGCGGTGAAAATGCATGAACCTATGTATTGTTTTTCAGTGGCGGTGCAGGAGCGAGAGGGGGCGGCACTCCGGCGCCCTCTATGGATGCACTGCCACTGCCCTCCACATATACTGAGTATCCACTTCAAGGACTTATTGATGGACTAATGTATTAAATCTCATACTATTTAGCTTACTCATTTTTTTTCTATGTCTGTTCCAAGAATAGGATCCCTGTTACCCAAGGGTGCGAGAACAGGTCAAACATAGTAAGCACCCCTTACCTGCATAGTCAACAAAATAACTTTAGGAGTATTCCCCTTGGCTTCTGTCGTGTGGTATGGGAAGGTCTGTAGCTATAAGTGTTGCTGAAGTGAAATCTCCATACCTGAGAACTTGTTCACTTTTGGCTGGAGTTGTCGAGTAATCAGAATTATTCAATGTTTGCAGGAACTCAAGCTGCCAGACTTACGAGTGGAAAGCCAGTCTCCACAAAATCTCCATAACCATTAAATCACTATATTCTTGATTACAGATAATATTTAGCAACCCCTGATTTCTTTATAGAAGCTTGTAAATCAATAAGAGCGGTAGTAAAACTTTATGTTTTTTTGGGGGGGGGGTTTTCAACCTGCTTGTGCGCGGGAGCCACCATTTACCACACAAGACTCTGAAGGAATCGCCCAGGTAGCCGTTCCTTCAGAGCACATGTGCCGGTGACCTCAAAAAAACTGTTGTCATAAATTTAAAGCTGACCTGTGTTCTCACCACAATCTCTGTGTTATCTCAAAGAGCCCTCTTATCTTAGACTACTGAAGGATTGGCTTTTATGTTGTGGAGATATGAGAGTTGTTTAGCAAAAGGCAATGGGCAGGGCTGACACCACTCAGTCCACAAACAGACTGTGTGTGTTCTCAGTCCATAATGCTGAGTGCATTTTGGCAGATCAAAAGATACTCTTCTGTACTTGCAGAGTTTCTAAGTGGAGAAAATATGCATGTATTGCAGGACATATTGTATTTTATTATTATTCCCTGGCTTAGCATTGTTAGCCTGCAACAGCACATTCTGTTATTGCAGGATTCCCTAATATGAAACTTTGCAACAGATTGTCAAAAATGATTTGCTTAAGAAAACTGTGTACAGTGAGACATGATGCCAAACATAAGAAAATAGATTTTCGGCTTACAAACTCTTTAAAAACTGTTTTAGTCACCTGGGAAATGCATTGCTCCAACTCATACCTTGTGAGCAAGTTTAGTAAAGCACAAAGACTGAAATGGTGCATCTCCTTCTGCAAATACAAGTTAGATGACCATCCCTGGACACTGACCTAGAACAAGAGAGGGTGCTGGCAGCACGTGGGGACTGCATGCAGTCAGTTTAAATTGGTTACTTAGGTGAAGTGTTAGCATCACGGAATTGCTCTTTTGTGTGAGTTAGTACCCACACCTCCCAACATTTTGAGATGGGAATAAGGGCAGGGCCGGCCCAAGACATTGTGCTGCCTGGGACCAAGAATTAAATGCTGCCCCCCCCCCCCCAAAAAAAATAAAAAATCACGCCCACCAAGAGGCCCCCACATTAATTATTTTATATCATGTTAACTAAAGGGGACCCGTCATGGCTCTATACATGTATCAAGGAGTATAAAGAGGACCCGTCATGGCTCTATACATGTATAAAGAGTATAAAGAGGACCCGTCATGGCTCTATACATGTATAAAGAGTATAAAGAGGACCTGTCATGGCTCTATACATGTATCAAGGAGTATAAAGAGGACCCGTCATGGCTCTATACATGTATAAAGAGTATAAAGAGGACCTGTCATGGCTCTATACATGTATCAAGGAGTATAAAGAGGACCTGTCATGGCTCTATACATGTATAAAGAGTATAAAGAGGACCTGTCATGGCTCTATACATGTATCAAGGAGTATAAAGAGGACCTGTCATGGCTCTATACATGTATAAAGGATAATAAAGAGGACCTGTCATGGCTCTATACATGTATAAAGAGTATAAAGAGGACCTGTCATGGCTCTATACATGTATCAAGGAGTATAAAGAGGACCTGTCATGGCCCTATACATGTATAGGAGTGAAAAGAGGACCTGTCGTGGCTCTATACATGTATAAAGGAGTATAAAGAGGACCTGTCATGGCTCTATACATGTATAAAGGAGTATAAAGAGGACCTGTCATGGCTCTATACATGTATAGGAGTATAAAGAGGACCTGTCGTGGCTCTATACATGTATCAAGGAGTATAAAGAGGACCTGTCATGGCTCTATACATGTATCAAGGAGTAAAAAGAGGACCTGTCATGGCTCTATACATGTATAGGAGTAAAAAGAGGACCTGTCATGGCTCTATACATGTATAGGAGTATAAAGAGGACCTGTCATGGCTCTATACATGTATAGGAGTAAAAAGAGGACCTGTCGTGGCTCTATACATGTATAAAGGAGTATAAAGAGGACCTGTCATGGCTCTATACATGTATAAAGGAGTATAAAGAGGACCTGTCATGGCTCGATACGTGCATATAGGCGTATAAATGGACCTGTCATGGCTCTATACATGTATAAAGAGGACCTGTCATGGCTCTATACATGTATCAAGGATAATAAAGAGGACCTGTCATGGCTCTATACATGTATAAAGAGTATAAAGAGGACCTGTCATGGCTCTATACATGTATAAAGGAGTATAAAGAGGACCTGTTATGGCTCGATACGTGCATATAGGCATATAAATGGACCTGTCAGGGCCTGTCAAGGCTTCATACATGTATATAGGAGTATAAAAGGACCTGTGCATGGCGGGCGGCCGCAATGTCTTTTGCGCAAACTAATCAATGTACGCTAATTGTGTGTTTTTTGGTACCAAAAATATGTAGAAGAATACATATCGGCCTAAACTGATGAAGAAATCTTTTTTTTTTTAATACATTTTTGGGATATTTATTATAGCAAAAAGTAAAAAATATATATATATTTTTTTTAAATTGTCGCTCTTTTGTTGTTTATAGTACAAAAAGTAAAAACCGCAGAGGTGATCAAATATCACCAAAATAAAGCTCTATTTGTGGGAAATAAGGACATCAATTTTATTTGGGTACAGTGTCGCATTACCACGCAATTGTCAGTTACAATGCCGTATCGCAAAAAATGGCCTGGTCATTAAAGGGTTTGTAAAGGTCCGTGTTTTTTCACCTTACTGCATCCTATGCATTAAGGTGAAAAAACACCTGGCAATGACTGCCCCCCAGCCCCCCTGTTTTACTTACCTGAGACCGTTCACTTGCTGTGCGCGTCCCCCGGCGTCCTCTTCTCCACAGAGTCTGGCCGTTAATTGGCTAGATTGGATAGATTGATAGCAGTGCAGCCATTGGCTTGCGCTGCTGTCAATCACATCCAATGACCCGGCCCGTGGGGGGGCGGGAACGAGTCATACACACTGTGTCTATGGACGCAGCGTGTATGACAGGGAGCTCGGGTGTGTTTGTACTTACAGTTTTGCTTCGGACTTCACCACCAGATGCGGTTTGTCACCTGCCACACGTTACGGATTGTCACCTGCCACACGTTGCAGATTGTCACCTGCCACACGTTGCGGATTGTCACCTGCCACACGTTGCGGATTGTCATCTGCCACACGTTGCGGATTGTCGGCTGCCACATGTTGCGCATGGTCACTTATGTCACCTGCCACACGTTACGGATTGTCATCTGCCACACGTTGCGGATTGTCATCTGCCACACGTTGCGGATTGTCATCTGCCACACGTTGCGGATTGTCGGCTGCCACATGTTGCGCATGGTCACTTATGTCACCTGCCACACGTTACGGATTGTCATCTGCCACACGTTGCGGATTGTCATCTGCCACACGTTGCGGATTGTCATCTGCCACACGTTGCGGATTATCGGCTGCCACATGTTGCGCATGGTCACTTACGTCACCTGCCACACGTTGCGGATTGTCACCTGCCACACGTTGCGGATAGTCCCGTGTCACACGTTGCGGATTCTCACTTGCCACGGCGTCACCTGCCACACGTTGCGTATTGTCCCTTGCCACACGTTGCGTATTGTCACGACGTCACCTGCCACACGTTGCGTATTGTCACTTGCCACACGTTGCGTATTGTCACGACGTCACCTGACACACGTTGCGTGTTGTCACTTGCTGTGTCCCAGAGTGAAGGCAGGCAGCAGAGAGATGATATAATCTCTCTGCTGCCCACGGCTGCACAGTGAGGGTGAAACTGTGGTGATGCAGGGCGGCGGGGAGAGATATGACATCATCTCTCTGCTCCGCTGCCCGCTCACTCGCTGACTGCTCCCAACCCCCCCCCCCCCCCGGCTGCGAGTGCTCTGCCCGCCCCTGTCACCAACAGCAGCCCAAGACATTGTGCTGCCTGGGACCAAGAATGAAATGCTGCCCCCCCCCCAAAAAAAAATCACGCCCACCAAAAGGCCCCCACATTAATTATTTTATATCATGTTAACTAAAGGGGACCCGTCATGGCTCTATACATGTATAGGAGTAAAAAGAGGACCTGTCGTGGCTCTATACATGTATAAAGGAGTATAAAGAGGACCTGTCATGGCTCTATACATGTATAAAGAGTATAAAGAGGACCTGTCATGGCTCTATACATGTATAAAGGATAAAAAAGAGGACCTGTCATGGCTCTATACATGTATAAAGGATAATACAGAGGACCTGTCATTGCTCTATACATGTATAAAGGAGTAAAAAGAGGACCTGTTGTGGCTCTATACATGTATAAAGGATAAAAAAGAGGACCTGTCATGGCTCTATACATGTATAAAGGAGTATAAAGAGGACCTGTCATGGCTCTATACATGTATAAAGGATAATAAAGAGGACCTGTCATGGCTCTTTACATGTATAAAGGATAATAAAGAGGATCTGTCATGGCTCTATACATGTATAAAGAGGACCTGTCATGGCTCTATACATGTATCAAGGAGTATAAAGAGGACCTGTCATGGCTCTATACATGTATAAAGGATAATAAAGAGGACCTGTCATGGCTCTATACATGTATAAAGAGTATAAAGAGGACCTGTCATGGCTCTATACATGTATCAAGGAGTATAAAGAGGACCTGTCATGGCTCTATACATGTATAAAGGATAATAAAGAGGACCTGTCATGGCTCTATACATGTATAAAGGATAATAAAGAGGACCTGTCATGGCTCTATACATGTATAAAGAGTATAAAGAGGACCTGTCATGGCTCTATACATGTATCAAGGAGTATAAAGAGGACCTGTCATGGCTCTATACATGTATAAAGGATAATAAAGAGGACCTGTCATGGCTCTATACATGTATAAAGAGTATAAAGAGGACCTGTCATGGCTCTATACATGTATAAAGGAGTATAAAGAGGACCTGTCATTGCTCTATACATGTATAAAGGAGTATAAAGAGGACCTGTCATGGCTCGATACGTGCATATAGGCGTATAAATGGACCTGTCAGGGCTTCATACATGTATATAGGAGTATAAAGGGACCTGTGCATGGCGGGCGGCCACAATGTCTTTTGCGCAAACTAATCAATGTACGCTAATTGTGTGTTTTTTGGTACCAAAAATATGTAGAAGATTACATATCGGCCTAAACTGATGAAGAAATCTTTTTTTTATATATAAATTTTTGGGATATTTATTATAGCAAAAAGTAAAAAATATATATATATTTTTTTAAATTGTCGCTCTTTTGTTGTTTATAGTGCAAAAAATAAAACCTGCAGAGGTGATCAAATATCACCAAAATAAAGCTCTATTTGTGGGAAAAAAAGGACATCAATTTTATTTGGGTACAGTGTCGCATTACCGCGCAATTGTCAGTTACAATGCCGTATCGCAAAAAATGGCCTGGTCATTAAAGGGTTTGTAAAGGTCCGTGTTTTTTCACCTTACTGCATCCTATGCATTAAGGTGAAAAAACACCTGGCAATGACTGCCCCCCAGCCCCCCTGTTTTACTTACCTGAGCCCGTTCACTTGCTGTGCGCGTCCCCCGGCGTCCTCTTCTCCACGGAGTCTGGCCGTTAATTGGCTAGATTGGATAGATTGATAGCAGTGCAGCCATTGGCTTGCGCTGCTGTCAATCACATCCAATGACCCGGCCCGTGGGGGGGGGCGGGAACGAGTCATACACGCTGTGTCTATGGACGCAGCGTGTATGACAGGGAGCTCGGGTGTGTTTGTACTTACAGTTTTGCTTCGGACGTCACCACCAGATGCGGTTTGTCACCTGCCACACGTTGCGGATTGTCACCTGCCACACGTTGCGGATTGTCACCTGCCACACGTTGCGGATTGTCATCTGCCACGCGTTGCGGATTGTCGGCTGCCACATGTTGCGCATGGTCACTTATGTCACCTGCCACACGTTGCGGATTGTCATCTGCCAAACGTTGCGGATTGTCGGCTGCCACATGTTGCGCATGGTCACTTACGTCACCTGCCACACGTTGCGGATTGTCACCTGCCACACGTTGCGGATAGTCCCGTGCCACACGTTGCGGATTCTCACTTGCCACGGCGTCACCTGCCACACGTTGCGTATTGTCACTTGCCACACGTTGCGTATTGTCACGACGTCACCTGCCACACGTTGCGTATTGTCACTTGCCACACGTTGCGTATTGTCACGACGTCACCTGACACACGTTGCGTGTTGTCACTTGCTGTGTCCCAGAATGAAGGCAGGCAGCAGAGAGATGATATAATCTCTCTGCTGCCCACGGCTGCACAGTGAGGGTGAAACTGTGTTGATGCAGGGCGGCGGGGAGAGATGACATCTCTCTGCTCTGCTGCCCGCTCACTCGCTGACTGCTCCCAACCCCCCCCCCCCCGGCTGCGAGTGCTCTGCCCGCCCCTGTCACCAACAGCAGCGGTGCCGGGCTCCTCACAGGGAGCGGCGCCTGCCCGTGCCTGCTCACTTGCTGACTGCCCCCCCCCGCCTGTGAGTGTCCTTACAGGCAGCGGCACCGGGCTCCTCACAGGCAGCGGAGCGGCTGGCTGGCGGGCGTCAGTTTGCCGCCCCCCTAACAGTGCCGCCTGGTACCATGGTACCACCCGGTCCCATCATAGGGCCGGCCCTGAATGAGGGACACCTACTAGCAAACATATGTAGGCATAGGACACACCCCCTGCCACACCCCCTTAAAGGAGAATTAAAATAAATAATAATAATAGATTATAGAAAAGAATATTAGATATTAGACAAAAATAGATAAGACTACATTCCTTTCACTAATGCCACGTACACACGATCGGAAATTTCGACAACAAAACCGTGGATTTTCTTCCGACGGAATGTTGGCTCAAACTTGTGTTGCATACACACGGTCACACAAATCTTGTCGGAAATTCCGACCGTCAAGAACGCGGTGACGTACGACGAGCCGAGATCAATGAAGTTCAATAGGCAGTTTGGCTCTTCTCTTGATTCTGAGCACGATCGGAATTTCCGACAAGAACTTTTCTTGTTGGAAAATTTGAGAACCAGCTCTCAAATTTTTGTGGTTCGGAAATTCCGACAGCAAATGTCCGATGGAGCCTACACACGGTCGGAATTTCCGACAAAAAGCTCACATCGGACATTTGTTGTCGGAATTTCCGATCGTGTGTACGCGGCATAAGTATGATCCCAGTCATGTTCCATTTTATATATAGAACATATAATCATGCAACCATCTTTCTCTCATATTGAAGCTTGTATATTAAAAAGAATACAATACTTCAGAGTAAAATAAATTTTACAATATAGCCTTGTGGAGTTTGAGATTGATATAAAAGTCCTGACCCAGTGACCTTTTCTCTTGTATCAGATTGCCCCTCGGTCCTCTAACGTATAATTTACAGCATAGTGCGTGTCATTCATTTCATATTCCGGATAACTCTGTGTGACTTACGACACAAGCCTGAAAATAGCGCAGTCATCTGAGTGCTGTATGTACACTGTATATGTATTGTACAGGGGACCGTTACGCTTGTTTTAATAAGCTGCTGAGGACCAGTGATCACGATATAACTGTATACAATTACCAAGAACTGCAGAGTTCATTTTGTGCGGGAAACCTTTTCCCAGAGCTATTGTGTCAAATCTGTGCCATTCAAGTGCTCCTCCGAGAGGAATAAGCCCCATAATCAGACTCTCTGGTTTTAATAACACATACGCTGATTTATCTGCTAATAATGCATCTCAATTTTTACCTATGATCCTAACAGAGAGGTATTTCATACCGTCATTTACAAATCATACACAATATTAGGTTCAGTAGTTGAGTTTATAAACTAGAATATTTAATACAACATTGAATAAAGTGGAGTTTCTTTTAAGCCATGTAACCCTTTAAGCGTTTGCAAAATCTCAAGGCACTCCAAGATGTAAAAAATGTAAATGATACTTATCAATAGGAACCTGAGCCTGGGATGATACACAAACCACCTTGATGAAATTGACTTCACATTAGAAGCACCCATTACATCAAAGGTTCCCCCATCATATCAGATCCCCTCTTTAAATCAGAGGTTCCCCCATCACATCAGAGGTTCCCCCATCACATCAGAGGTTTCCCCATCACATCAGAGTTTTCCCCATCACATCAGAGGTTCCCCCATCACATCAGAGGTTTCCCCATCACATCAGAGGTTTCCCCATCACATCAGAGGTTTCCCCATCACATCAGAGGTTCCCCCATCACATCAGAGGTTCCCCCATCACATCGGATTCTCCCTTTACATCAAAAGTCCCTACATCATATCAGAGGTTCCCCATGGCTTAAGAGGTCCCCCCATCACATCAGATGCCCCCTTCACATCAGAGATCCCCCATCACATCAGATGCCCCCTTCACTTTAAAGGTCCCCCCATCACATTACAGGTCCCCTTCACATCAGAAGCCCCCCTCACATCAGAGGTTCCTCCATCACATCAGAGGCCTCTTATCATGCCAGAGGTCCCCCCATCACATCAAATGTCCACTTCACATTAAAGATCCCCCCCTCACATCAGAGGTTTCTCTATCACATCAGAGGCCTCTTATCATGCCAGAGGTCCCCCCATCACATCAAATGTCCCCTTCACATTAAAGATCCCCCCATCACATCAGAGGTTCCTCTATCACATCAGAATTCCCTCATCGTGCCAGAGGTCCCCCCTTCACATCAGAGGTCCCCCATCACATCAGAGGTTCCCCCATTACATCAGAGGTTTCTCCTTCATAGCAGAGGTCCCCCATCATATTAGAGGTTCCTCAATAACATTAGAGGTCCCTCATCATGCCAGAGGTCCCCCTTCACATCAGAGCCCGCCCCCTTCACATGAGAGGTCCCTTGCAACATTAGAGGTTCCCCCATCACATCAGAGGTTTCTCCTTCACATCAGTGGTCCCTCATCATGCCAGAGGAGAGGTCCCCCCTTCACATCAGTGGTCCTCCAAAACATCAAAGGGCCCACTTTTACACCAGAGGTCCCCCATTACATCAGAGGTCCTCCATCATGTCAATGCCCCCTATTCACATCAGAGGTCCCCTATCATATAGGAAGTCCCCCCTTCACATTAGTGGGGACCACCAGGTCAGCGGTCTCCCCTTCACATCAGAGGTACCCCATCATGCAAGAAGAAATGTCATCAGCACACCAAGAATTCCTCAGAAGGGTGAACCTGGTCACAAGGTACACATAGAGCAATGTTTCAGAGCCACGCAGAGCCTCTTTATCAGGCAAGTGCCTGTCGTCATTACAGCACCAAGCATTATTACAGCCATTTCCATGAACGTGTGCGTAGGGAATATTGCATTCGGACCCATCATGCAAGAAGTCCCCCCTTCTTATCAGAGATTCTCTATCACATTATAGGTTCTTCCATTACATCAGAGGTCCACCATTTTGTTACAGGTCCCTCCATCACATCAGTCCCCTATACATGGAAGCTCCCCATTGCACTCACCATGGCAACTCATGATGCCGATTGCCGACCGATCCAGGTCAAACTGGGTCCTGTGTTCATGGCACCCCTGAGGAGCACAGATGACACCCTAGTTGAGAAACACTGGATTTTTTTTTAGCTTTGGATGGAGTGGGAATAGGTGAACACCACTGTTAGGCTTTTATGTTATCCGGGGCTTTGTTAGAGGGATTTACTCTCACTTCCTGTCCTGCTGACAACGGTATACCCGACAGGAAGTGAGGCAGAATTAGGAACACTTTTTTATTTTTTTTGAAAAGTACTTTTTATTGAAATTTTTCTAAATTGTACAAAACATGCACAAAATAAAAATGAGAAAGAAAAAAATTAAGAAGAGATATATGGCATCAAAATGGGTAGTATACATTGTGACAGCAGGAAGGTAAAGTCACCTGGTTGCATCCAGGGGGGTAGATATATTTCTCCCAGATTCAGGCTTTATGCTGACTTATACAACTAGGGTGGAGAGTTGTATAAGCCCAGCTGAGGCTAGTAGGCTCATGGATGACTCATACCTCTAGGGAGAGTGCTGGGCGTCGTGAGGCAGGGAGTTGATGAGACCAGCTGAAGCCTGTCAGTTCGTTTAAGGCCTCTATAAAAACTCCCAGATTCATTAGGTGTTTGCTCATGCCTGGAACCAGACCTGTGTGGACTGTCTAGGGAGAGTGAACCCCTGTGCGGTGAGGCAAAGCCTGTGTGGCTATTTGTGTGGACTTTTACTAAACCAGGGACTTAGGGACTAGGACAGCACCAGGCTGATCCCAGTTGTTAGTTTAGGAAACCTGCATGTTTAGTCAGAGGTCAAACTGACCAGGATTTATTTTGTTTGTTTCTTTTTGGCTTTGCTGTGTTTTGTCACTGTACATAGAGAAATAAACCGCACCTTTTGATTTTGAAAACCACAACCTCCGTCTGCTGGCCCTGTTTTTGTGTGGGGAGCCCAACCAGGGGGTCACACACACCCGCTACCGAGTTAACCCCCTCACAGTTGGTGGAGAACCAGTGGCAGTTTTTTTTAAGCCAGCATGGAGGAGATACTGAAACAGCTGGCTCTAGCAAATGCCAATCAACAGCAGACAAATGCAGGTTTGCAAAGGAGCCTTGCAGCCCAGCAGCAAGCTCATCAACAAGCCCAGCAGCAATCTGAGGCCCGCTTCATAGACCTGTTACAGAAGCAAGAGCAGAGACTACAACAAATGGAAGCAGTAATGCAGCAACGTCCGCAGACCAGTGAGGAAAGCCGTCCCACTAATACCGCGTCCTTTGGGGTGAGTCGTTTATTGACAAAAATGACTGGAGAGGATGATCCAGAGGTATTTTTGACCACATTTGAAAGGACTGCTGAAAGAGAAAAGTGGCCTGAGGAGCAGTGGGCTGGACTGGTGGCTCCTCTGTTAACTGGTGAATCGCAGAAGGCTTACTATGACCTAGAGCCTGACCAAGCAAAAGACTATGTGATGCTAAAAGCTGAAATATTGGCAAGGCTGGGTGTCACCCTGGCTGTCCGGGCTCAGCGTGTGCATAACTGGACTTTCCAGCTTGGAAAACCCCCCAGGTCTCAAATGTATGATCTCATTCACCTGAGCAGGAAGTGGCTACAGCCAGAGACTTTGTCCGCACCGGAGATTGTGGAACGTGTTGTGATGGATCGTTTCTTGAGAGCTCTTCCTACCGCCATTCAAAAGTGGGTAAGCCATGGAGACCCAGAAACGGCCGGTAAACTTGTGGATCGTGTAGAGAGATACTTGGCTACAGAGAACCTGACGGCCTCTTCCAGAGACTCTCGGACTTTCCACCCTAAGACCAGACCATCCCCAGGGGCGGATAAGAGGATTCCAAGGGGTGAGGGTGGAGAGAGTGAGAGGGTGGGAGCTCTACCCCAAGTTTGGCGAGAACAGCCTGGGAAATCAGCGGCTCAAGAGGCCGCAAGAAGGATCGTTTGCTACCGCTGCCGGCAAGCGGGACATATTGCAGCAAATTGCCCGGTTGTGGAGGAACCCATGCAATGTGACTTTCTGATGGACAGACGTCAGTCGCTGTGTGCGACAGTCGCATGCACTGCCATTCGGGGAACTGAGAAACATTTATGCAAAATGTGTATTAATGGTAGAAATGTTGTGGTATTACTGGATTCAGGTAGCCTTGTGACCCTGATAAAGGCTGAATTAGTTAAAACAGAGGTCTCTGGGAATAGCAAGGTAGCTGTTATTTGTGTGCATGGGGACACCCGAGAGTATCCAGTGACTACAGTGTGTTTCGAGACCCCCAAAGGTACCCTCTCTCATCCAGTGGGGTTAGTATCTCAATTACCGCATGATGCCATTGTGGGAAGGGATTTTCCGAAGTTCTGGGAACTGTGGGATGATCCTGAGCCCCCCACTGGTGCCCCTATGTACCAGGAATGTGATAGCCAGAACTCCTCTGAGAGTGGTGAGGACTCTCCAGAATTTCCCTTGTCAGTATTGGCAGGGGAGACTCAAGAAACTGGAGAGGAGCCCACCTCCTCAGACGAAAACCTACCATCTGTGGAGTTTTCTGATCTGGAGGTTCACAGGGAAAATTTTGCCACAGAACAGTTAAAAGACCCCGCCCTAATAAAGGCACGGGAAAACGTAGTGGAAATAGATGGCGAGTTAGTGAACCCAGATAATACCTGCACTTACCCATACTTCAGCGTAGAGAAGGACCTACTGTATCGGGTGGCAAAAAGGGCAGAAGAAACCGTTGAGCAGCTGGTGGTGCCCAAATCTTACAGGAAGTTGGTGTTGGAGTTGGCCCATGGGCACATTCTTGGAGGTCATCTGGGGACAGAGAAAACCCGAGAGAGGGTATTACAGAGATTCTATTGGCCTGGGGTGATGAAGGACATAGAAAATTATTGTTCCTCCTGCCCTGTGTGTCAGAGGTCGGCCCCGATGCCACATTTCCGTAGCCCGCTGGTCCCTCTACCCATCATTGAGGTCCCGTTTGAGAGAATCGCAATGGATTTGGTAGGTCCTATAATCAAGTCGGCTAGGGGGCACCAGTACATATTGGTTATAATGGACTATGCCACCCGTTATCCAGAAGCGATCCCTCTCAGAAATACCTCGGCCAAAACCATAGCCAAAGAGCTATCTCTTGTTTTTAGCCGGGTGGGTATTTGTAAAGAACTGCTTACGGACCAAGGTACACCCTTTATGTCCCGGGTTATGAAAGAGCTGTGTAAATTGTTCAAAGTGACGCAATTGCGTACATCTGTGTATCACCCCCAAACCGATGGGCTGGTTGAAAGATTCAACAAAACCCTAAAACAAATGTTGAAGAAAGTGGTGGATAGAGATGGAAAGGATTGGGACTGTCTACTTCCTTATTTGATGTTTGCTATTAGGGAGGTGCCCCAATCCTCTACGGGATTCTCCCCCTTTGAGTTACTGTATGGGAGACACCCAAGAGGGCTGTTGGATATTGCCAAGGAAACTTGGGAAAGTGAGAGTTCTCCCCACAGGAGTGTGATTGAGCATGTCGCCCTGATGCAAGATCGAATTGCACAGGTAATGCCCATCGTGAAGGAACATTTGGCCCAAGCGCAGTTGGCACAGCAGAGAGTGTACAACCGTGGAGCAAAGACCCGTACCTTTTCCCCGGGGGATAGGATATTGGTACTTGTCCCTACGGTTGAAAGTAAATTCCTTGCCAAATGGCAAGGCCCCTACGAGATAATGGAAAAAGTGAGCGAAGTGAATTACAAGGTCAGACAACCAGGAAGGCGAAAGCCCGAACAGATATATCACGTTAATCTGTTGAAAGCCTGGAGGGATAGAGAGTCCCTAGTCGCAGAAACTTGGTCACCAGCTCAAACTGGTTGCGTGATTCCGGAGGTTGGAATAGCAGCCACCTTGTCACAACCCCAACAACAGGAGGTTAAGGAGTTTGTGCTTCGCAACAAGGAGGTGTTCTCTGAGCTGCCGGGACAAACATCTGGGGTAGAGCATGATATTATTACCCCGCCCGGTGAAAGGGTGAAGTTAAAACCCTATCGGATCCCAGAGGCCCGACGGGAGGCAATACGGGAGGAAGTACAGAAAATGCTGAACTTAAGGGTGATAGAGGAGTCCCAAAGTGATTGGTCTAGTCCCATTGTGTTGGTGCCTAAACCGGATGGGAGCTGGCGATTTTGTAACGATTTTCGTCAGTTGAACAAAGTTACAAAATTTGACACCTACCCCATGCCACGTATAGATGAGTTGATCGACCGGCTGGGAACAGCCCGATACATGACGACTCTTGACCTCACAAAAGGGTATTGGCAAATTCCCCTGGCCAAGTCGGCCAAAGAGAAAACCGCATTTGTAACCCCAGACGGGGCGTTCCAATATAAGAGAATGCCGTTCGGGTTACAGAATGCGCCGGCCACATTCCAGCGGAAAATGGACCAGATGCTGAGGCCCCATCGGAAGTATGCTGCGGCTTACCTGGATGACGTAATTGTCCATAGCACAGATTGGGCCTCACATCTGCCAAAAGTGCAAGCAGTCCTGGACTCTGTTCGGGAAGCGGGGTTTACGGCTAACCCCAAGAAGTGTACCATTGGGCAGGAGGAGGCCAAATATCTTGGGTACACCATTGGCAGGGGAGTAATAAAACCCCAACTCAACAAAGTCGAGGCCATCCAGAGTTGGCCACGTCCCAACAGCAAGAAGCAGGTACGAGCCTTTCTGGGAATCGCGGGTTATTATCGGCGCTTCATTCCCCACTTTGCTTCTAAGGCTGTGCCCCTAACCAACCTGACGAAAGGGAAAGGGTCGGTCATGATTAAATGGACCCCCGAGGCTGAGGCAGCATTCCAATTCTTGAAACAAGCCTTATGTAGCCAGCCAGTGTTGTACTCACCCGACTTCTCTAAAGACTTTGTCGTACAAAGTGATGCGTCAGATGTGGGGTTAGGAGCAGTATTGTCCCAGGTCTGGAACGGGGAAGAGCACCCAGTCATTTACCTCAGCAGGAAGTTGAAGTCCCATGAGGTAAATTACGCCACGGTTGAAAAGGAGTGTTTAGCGGTGAAGTGGGCTCTAGATTCCCTTCGGTACTATCTGCTAGGTAGGCACTTTGACATGGTTACGGATCACGCTCCGTTAAAGTGGATGGCTCAAAACAAGGAGACAAATAGAAGAGTGAATAGGTGGTTCCTGGCCCTACAGGAATTCAACTTCACAGTAAAGCATCGCCCTGGCGTTCAAATGGGGAATGTGGATGCTTTGTCTCGAGTACATGAATGCCTGATTGCTGGTGTTCCAACCCCAAGGTTAAAACAAGAGGGGGGGGTATGTGACAGCAGGAAGGTAAAGTCACCTGGTTGCATCCAGGGGGGTAGATATATTTCTCCCAGATTCAGGCTTTATGCTGACTTATACAACTAGGGTGGAGAGTTGTATAAGCCCAGCTGAGGCTAGTAGGCTCATGGATGACTCATACCTCTAGGGAGAGTGCTGGGCGTCGTGAGGCAGGGAGTTGATGAGACCAGCTGAAGCCTGTCAGTTCGTTTAAGGCCTCTATAAAAACTCCCAGATTCATTAGGTGTTTGCTCATGCCTGGAACCAGACCTGTGTGGACTGTCTAGGGAGAGTGAACCCCTGTGCGGTGAGGCAAAGCCTGTGTGGCTATTTGTGTGGACTTTTACTAAACCAGGGACTTAGGGACTAGGACAGCACCAGGCTGATCCCAGTTGTTAGTTTAGGAAACCTGCATGTTTAGTCAGAGGTCAAACTGACCAGGATTTATTTTGTTTGTTTCTTTTTGGCTTTGCTGTGTTTTGTCACTGTACATAGAGAAATAAACCGCACCTTTTGATTTTGAAAACCACAACCTCCGTCTGCTGGCCCTGTTTTTGTGTGGGGAGCCCAACCAGGGGGTCACACACACCCGCTACCGAGTTAACCCCCTCACAACATGTACAACCATTGATCAGTAAACTTATAAAACATCCATCCATATGAGAGCCAAATAGTAAGTGACATCTTATACAAAAACAAAGGGGCAGGGGGGAGGCGGTTTATACAGATCCCACCCACCTCTAAAAACCAGTATCATCATAATGCCAGTGTTGTGAAACAAGGTGAAAATTAAAGACATTAAAGCGGAGGTCCACCCAATTTTATTTATTTTTTTACAGTGTACCTGTGTATTTATCCTGTTCATCTCTGTTTCCTGTATATGACCCCTGCGGCTATGGGCGGGTATTTTGCGGGTATTTCGTAATTTCCTGTGCACCGCAGTGTCTCCTGGGAGCTTGTGTCATTGTTCCCAGGAGTCATTGCGGAGGCCCGCCGCGAGTTCTCGCGGGATTTCGAAACAGGAAGTGATGCGATTACTTGTTTTTGCCATCACAAGGGGGCGGGAACTTCCTATGACGCCGCCCGTTGTGATGGCAACCAGGAAGTTTACGGCGCTCCACGGCGTTACAACTGAGCATGCGCGGGAACGAGAAAGGAATGCTGGTAGCTCAGCATCACTGGAAGCAGGAAGTAAATGCTTGTGGGCTTCAAATGCCCACAAGCAAGATGAAAACAGCCTTCCACATTTTATCTAACTTCTTCTTTGCAATGAAACCGGACATCGGGCAAGCTAATTCTCCAAAACAGTGAGTGTGGCATTGTCAATGTGTGATTGTGTTACTGTTCCTAAAAAAAAAAAAAAACACAACCGTCAGTGGACCTCCGCTTTAAGGAAGAAACAAAACCATATTGCTTCTCATTCTCATAAGCAGGGCTTTTTTTCTCTCGGAAAATAGGTACAGGAACTAATTTACGACGATCCCCCCCCCCCCCAATTACTACACACACCCTCCAAACCACATCAAATAGTGGGTGTGGTCAAATTTTACTAACAGTGGAAGGGTCTTAACAGGGTTATTAAATACCAGGAGTGCATTATGTACAAAGTGCAGAGTTCAGGGAGGGGGTTACACACAGACTGCAGAGTTCAGGGTGTGCTGCGCAAATAGTGCAGAGTTCAGATGTGCGCTACACACAGTGTGAAGAATTCAGCCTTCTTCCACAGCTGCTTACCTCTGCATCCACATCTCATGTTTACCCCTCTTTAGCTCTGACCTCTGCATGCAACCCCCCTCTACTGCCCCCATCACCTTAAAAGCTCCACCATCTTCCACGTCTTATTTTTGTTGCTGTATTAAGCTGAAGCATGCGCATACTGTAGTTGGCTCAACCTCTCTCACTTGCGGGGAGATCATCCAGTGGTGATGTTGGCATTTGCACTGCACCCCATGTACCTGCATCTCCCATGTCCCCATCCTTCACTCAGTGGGAGCCACTCAAGAGATCTGATCTGTGGGAGCTGTTGGGGAACAAGCTATCACTTGTAAGCATAGAAGCCAGACTTTTGTGTTTTCAAGTAATGGTGGTCAGCAGGGAGCAGAGGGCCAGAGCCAAAGGTGGTGGAACTGAGTTCTACCAAGTTCTAGCTGAAAAAAAGCCCTACTCATAAGTAACCAATATAGATATTTAATAGAGCTCCGCTCATTAAGTTCCTCGTGCTCAGACAGTAAAGGATAAACTTGGGAATTAACTGGTTCCCCAGGAAGAATACTTTCAATATTGGACTAACTACCACTGCAAAAGTCTTAAAGCGGAGGTCCACACAAAAATAGAACTTCCGCTTTTCGGAACTCTCCCCCCCTCCGGTGTCACATTTTGCACCTTTCAGGGGGCAGGGGGGTGCCGATACCTGTAAAATACAGGTATTTGCACCCACTTCTGGGCGTAGACCCCGCAAAATCTGCGGGGGTCTACGCCACTTCCCGTCTCCCCCCGCTGTCTTCTGGGAGACACACGGGTCCCAGAAGACAGCAGGGACCATTTGGATTGCGCAGCACGACTCACGCATGCGCAGTAGGGAACCAGGAAGTGAAGCCGCAAGGCTTCACTTCCTGATTCCCTTTCCGAAGATGGCGGCAGCAGCATCCGAGGACCGAGGGACGGGTCGGTCTCGGGTGCCTACATTGCGGACACCCTGGACAAGTAAGTGTCCTTATTTTAAAAGTCAGCAGCTGCAGTTTTTGTAGCTGCTGACTTAAAAAAAAAAAAAAAAAAAATCGGCGGACCTCCGCTTTAAGGAAGCCAAGGAAAACGGGGCTAAACCCAGTATCGCTATCCAAGGTTCTCAGAGCTTAGAGAACCGATGGGGAGTACCTCTCTGTGTATATATTTGTTGTTCTCTTAATAGGGTGGTATTGACTTGTTGTCTCCAATCTTCAAATGTAGGGGAGTTAGAAGACATTCATCTCATGGCTATAGTTTTACGGGCTGTGAACAGTAGCCGTAACACTGGCATTCAAACATCTGTCCCCCAGCAAGCAGATCCCTGGTCAGAGTTCCAGTTGCATATGAAATACTCTATTAATTGTGTCTACAACCTCTCGCCAGTATCAAACAAGCTTGGGACATCGCCAAAGCATATGAAAAAAGTCGGCTGTGTGCCCCTGGCATTTTGGACAGTCCAGGGTAGATAAACAATTAGGTGAGTCTCTGCGTTGAGGATAGAGAAATTTGGGTTACTTGTTCTAGTATAGTAAGCCAGGATTCAACTGATATCTCACCCAGGTTTCTCTTCCACCCGCTATGTCCCGTAGAATTAACCTAGCCATGTACTTTTCCAACAACTGTTTAAATAGGTGTAGCGCACACACCCCCTTCTCCTTTTCTGTTTCGGCTCCTCTCAGGAAAAAGGGGCACACTGCACCACAAGCCCGTACCCTCCTGTGTTAAGAGGTTAGGCGGTGGTGTTTTTGGGCCTTGTCTGCAGCCGGGGCATAAAGTTCTCCTGAGAATGATTCTCACCTCTACAGTGTGTAGATGCAAGTCCTTGACTTCCCCAGGAACGTAAATGTCCACACCAGCTGAAAGTCCAACTCAATATTTATTTTCCACTTGCACAACACATAGTCTCTTGGATAGACGAAAGGTTGGAGCAAAGACACAGGACAGCTTTAAGGTGTGGAGGAAGTCCAGACACAAACGTAGCTCAAACTCTTATGCGGCGTACACATGATCGTTTTTCATGCCGTTAAAAATGCCATTTTTTAAAATGGCCATTAAAACCGATCGTGTGTATGCTCCAGAGCATTTTTAACGGCGTGAAAAACGGGCATTAAAAATTTCGAACATGCTCTATTTTTTCACATCGTTTTTCATGTCGTTTTTTTTAACGACGTGAAAAACGATAGTGTGTATGCTTTTACGAGGGGAAAAAAAACGTGCATGCTCAGAATCAAGTATGAGAAGGGAGCGCTCGTTCTGGTAAAACTAGTGTTCATAATGGAGATAGCACATTCGTCACGCTGTAACGGACTGAAAAGCACGAGGCTGAAAAGCGCGAATCGCCGCTCAACAAAGTTTACTAACATGAAGGGTGGCGCCATTCGAATGGAACTTCCCCTTTATAGTGCCGTTGTACGTGTTGTACGTCACCGCGCTTTGCTCGAGCATTTTTTTTAATGATCGTGTGGATGAAAGACAGGCTTGAGAGGAAACAAGAAAAAAAACGATGAGAAAAACATTGGTTAAAAAAATGGCATGAAAAACGATCGTGTGTACGCCGCATTAGAACTGTTCAGATTCTCAAACAGTTTTGGCGCATGGTCTCTGCCACAGACCATGAGGTTGGTCTCTGCCACAGACCATGAGGTTGGTCTCTGCCACAGACCTGGTGAATAAGGTCACTGCCACTGACCTGGCGAACAGGGTCACTGCCACTGACCGGGTGAATAGGGTCACTGCCACTGACCTTGTGAAAATGGTCACTGCCACTGACCGAGTGAATATTGATTTCCTTCCTAGGACATAGCCCCTTTCAGGGAGAAGACATCCCCCCAGAGAGTCAACAGACCCCTTCCTTCACCGTGTCCACAGGTCCTCCCTTCGGAACAGGTCCTCCCTTCTCTTAGGGTGCGGGTCCCCTCGAAAGGTGGCACCCTGGACTCCTCGATCCCTTGCGGACCCCGAAGGCTGCTGGGCTCCAGGCCGTTACTGCAACTCCTGGGCCTCCATGCCCAGGCGAACAGGAGGGGTGAGGTAGTACCTAACCCCAGGCTAAAGGTGCCTGAGGTGGAACCGGAACAAGGCCTCCGGGCCTAGGGCACCCGGAGATGACGAACCACACTCCCACACACCCACGCTGAAGGTGCCTGGGCGTGGACGGACGAAGACCCCTCTGAGAAGATGTCCGCCCCTTTTATATCCTCTCCCGGCATGCACAGCAGGTTCCCCACCTCACTGTACGGCTGCCGAGAGGGGACACAAAAGGCACAGCACTGCGCTCGCGGTTCAACCCTGGCCCAGAATGGCAGCGCCACCCACCGGCCACAGGGAACACATCACCAGCATTAACCCCTGAGAACAGAAAATGGTCCATGAGTCCTATCAATTTAATGTGTCTGAGCCTGGTTACCACTCTTCCCTTAAATTGAACACCCCGCTACACAGGGATCAGATAAGACCCAATTTTCCAGCAGTAGACTCCAAATAGGTAAGTAACGGCATATTTTAGTTTTCTGAGCTTGGGCTGTCACGGCATGCCTTCGCTAGAAATACTAAAAGAATCTAGAGGTAGGTAATTGACATGTCTTTTGCAGATCCTGATAGGACCTTAGAGTTTGCTGAGTGTACAAGAACACTTTTATTTTTGTAGTGTAGGGGAAGTCTAGAACCCTTGTCTCATATTCTTCTCTGGGGATCTATGAAATAAACCAGTAAACCTAATTGAACAACCTCAAGTGTTCTGTCTTCCTTGTCTGTGACACAAACACCTATGGGAGATGTTTTACGTGGAAAAATATTAATATTTCTGTCCACCAGGGTTCTGAGATTTACAAAGCTCTGCCACACAACACATCCCTATCTGGTGGTGGGGAGACGTGGTTTTTCTCTGCTGCAGTTAAGTAACCCTTACAGACCTTGTCCCTCCCCCAGTCTGTGACTGGACAGTGAAAGAAAAAGCAGCCTAATCGACTAATTTCTCTGTCACTCTGCTCTCTCCTTTTATCAACACGGTCCTACCATTGCAGATCAAGTGATTGGTTCCTTGTGCTGCTTCTCCATTCCCCAGTCTTAGCTCTAGCTGCACAGGGGATTCCAATACAAAGTTGCATTCAGGAAAGGAAGGATAGCATAGCTCTGGAATCTTATAATTATACTAATGTTATGGGTGGCATACGGATATTTGCATAGGATATCTGGATTCTTAAGGCTGGCAGCTATAACACGCCTTAGGTTTTTCACTGTCTCCTTGATTAGTAATTAAGGGAATCTGAAATTGAATCACTACACCGAAATTTATTCAGCCAGCTATAGATTTATTCCAAAGTAAGATAAAATTGTTATCACAAAGTCAACGCGTTTCAGTTGTTAGTAGATGTTAGATTTAGCAGTACATGTTAGTTGTGGTCATGTGAGTTGCTCTATGCACACTACACATTCCATAGTCCACCTTGGGATCGAGCAAGAGAGGATGGCTACATTCCTACATACAGTGGGACCATGTAGAATGAGCGCAGACACCCTCTAACAGGAAGTCAAATTACATCATAAAAAAAAAATTGAATTTGGAGATATAGAGGAGGCTGAAAGCAATAGAAGGGCCTTTTTTGAGGTAAGAGCACATATTTGAATAGACATTTTTAACCACTTCAATACTAGGCACTTTCCCCCCTTCCTGCCCAAGCTAATTTTCAGCTTTTGGCGCTGTCGCTTTTTAAATGACAATTATGTGGTCATGCTACACTGTACCCAAACAAAATTGTTATCATTTTGTTCCCACAAATAGAGCTTTCCTTTGGTGGTATTTGATCACCTCTGGGGTTTTTATTTTCTGCTACAAAATGTTGTAAATAAGTACATTTTCTACTTCACTGACGGGCACTGATGAGGATGCACTGATAAGGTGGTACTGATGGGCACCGATGATGGGCACTAATATGCGGCACTGATGATGGGCACTAATATTCGGCACTGATGGGCGGCACTGATAGGTGGCACTAATAGGCATTGATAGGCGGCACTAACGGGCACGCATAGGTGGCACTGAAAGGCGGCATTGATGGGCACTGATAGGCGGCACTGATGGGCACTGATAGTGGGCACTGATGGGTGGCACTAATTTACACTGATAGGCATCACTGATTGGCAGGCACTGGCAGACATTAGGGATGGGCACTGATTGGCAGCACTTGTGGGCACTGATTGGCATCCCTGTTGGCCATGGGTGGCATACCTGGTGGTCACAAGTGGTGGGCATCCCTGGTGGTCCTGGGTGGGCATCCTGGGGGGGGGCTGCGCTGATAATCAATCAGCCCAGACCCCCCTGTCAGAGGAGCAGCCGATCGGCTCTCCTCTACTTGCGTCTGACAGACGCGAGTGAGGAAAAGCCGATACACGGCTTTTCCTGTTTACACTGTAATCAGCTGTGATTGGACACAGCTGATCATGTGGTAAAGTGTCTCTGTAAGTAGATCGGAGTTTCGGTGTATCAGACTGACACGCCGCACCACCGATCGCCACGCTGTGCGCCCCCTGCTGGCGCGTGCCAGCTCGTTATTCTGATCACATCATATGACGTCCGATCAGGATAACTAAACCACTTTGCCAACGTCATTTTGCTATATGGCGGGCGGCAAATGGTTAAACCAGAGTTTAGTGTCACCTTAAGGTATAACAAAAAGCAAAAAACTTTTAGTTCTGAATAGAGTGGAGAGGTTTTTATTGCTGTCTGTGCCAATATCAGGGAGATTCACCTTTTCCATTTGTCTTGTTTACTGTTACCACTTACCAGTAGGAATTGAAGGGAAAACTTCCAATGGGGACACTAGTTCTGGTGACAACCAAGGATTCCCTCACTTTGGAGGGATTTGCACCTAATTCCTGTTTAGTTCTACTTTAAAGCTGAACTTCACCCTATTTAGCACCCATGGCCCAACTGGTAGCTAACAACAAAATGGTCCAGTGTGGTAAGTGGGGTCCCCCAAGGATCTGTCCTGGTACCAATTCTGTTTGATTTATTCATAAACGATATAGAGGGTGGGCTAAACAGTTCAATCTTTGTATTTGCGGACGATAAAAAGGTAAGCAGGACAATAACTTCTCCGCAGGATGTGGAAACCTTACAAGAAGACGTAAATAAAATAATAGGCTGGACAACTACAGCGCAAATGGGATTTAATGTTGAAAAATGTACAGTAATGCATTTAGGTGCTAAAAATACAAATGCAAGTTACTTGCTATGTGGAGAACCTCTGGGGGAATTCAGGATGGAAAACGGGTCTGGGGGTCCTAGTAGATGACAGGTTTAGCAGCTCCTGCAAGCAAAGTCAATAGAATATTGGCATGCATTAAAAAGGGGAAATAACTCCAGAGATAAAACTATAATTCTCCCGCTCTACAAGAATCTGGTCCGGCCGCACCTAGAGTATGCCGTCCAGTTCTGTGCACCAATCCTCAGGAAGGATGTTCTGGAACTGGAGAGAGTCCAGAGAAGGGCAACCAAGCTAATAAAGGGACTGGCGGATCTCAGCTACAAGACTACAAGCATTGAACTTACTCTTCCTGGAGAAGAGACCCTTGTCAGGGGATATGATAGCGATGTACAAATACTGTACTGGTACCGTAGGGGAAAAAAAATCAGTGAAAGGGAATTTACAAAAACTGGAAGAGAAGAAGTTTTAACCTTAAACTGCGTAGAGGGTTCTTTACTGTCAGAGCGGTAAGGATGTGGAATTCTCTTCCACAAGTAGTGATTTCAGCGGGGAGCATCAATAGTTTCAAAGACTATTAGATGGGCACCTTAACGATCACAACATACTGGGATATACAATGTACTATTGACATAAACACAAGCACACTTACACACTACAGGTTGAACTGGATGGACTGGTGTCTTTTTTCAGCCTTACCAACTATGTAACAATGTAATATTTGGGTCTATATATATATATATATATATATATATATATACATATATATTTTTTTAAATTTCCTGCATTTTGTGCCTTGTCACAGCGGCGAGGTACATCATCTCCGGTCTCCCATTGGCTCCAGGGATATCAGTGTCCTCAATCAACGGGCATCCTCTGCTGCTGGCATTGTGTTATTTCAAAACTGGAAAGGATGCCATGCCTGGCGGATTTAGGCGCCATTATTGAAAGGTGGACTCGCTGTTTTGATGACACAGGGTATCAAGTGGCGGCAGGAGGAGGAGGAGTAGAAGAAGAAGGAGGAGGAAATGGCAGCAGAAGCAGGAGCAATAAACAGAGGTGGTGTTGGTGTTTTGTGGGAGTACACTGTGATGGAGGCACTAGATTTGGCAGAGCATGCGCAAGATCGGGAGGTGCATGTTGGGTAAACCAGCTGCACTAAATCCTAGAATACATTGTTGTCAGCTTCAGAAGCCCACACCAAAGATGGCTGCTGCCAGAATATCATCAGGGCACAGTAACCCAGACATTTATTGCTTTATTGACAATATCCATAGAAAAATGTTTTATTGTATTTTTGAGCAGGAGACTGTAGCTTCTCTTTAAGTCTTTCATATCTACCTGGACTTTAGCTTTAAAGAGGAAGTAAACCCTCCACAACTTATTTATTAAAAAATACCCCTGCAAGAGAAAGGCATAATGAGCTAGTATGCATAGCATACTAGCTCATTATGTGGCACTTACCTGAAATCGAAGCCCCAGAAGTCCTCCTCGTTCTCCGCCGCCGCCGCCGCCATGTCCGCTCGGAGCTTCTTCCTGTTATCGCCGCTCCGGCGCTGTGATTGGCCGGAGCGGCAATGACGTCACACGCATGCGCACTCGGGCCGGAAAGATCCCATTCAGGAAACCGGCAATGATGCCGGCCCGCTAGTGCGCATGCGTGTGACGTCATCGGTGCTGTGTTTTTCAGCACATATCTCCTTAACCGTGTAGGTTAAGGAGATATTTCATGCACCTACAGGTAAGCCTCATCTAGGTGCAAGTTGTCAAAGTGGGTTTACAACCACTTTAAAGCAGAACTCTACTCTCTCAACCAACATGAACTATTTTTAATACTTATGCTGCTAGCATTAATAAATAGTAGACATGTGCATTGCCGAAAAATTTGTTTGTTTTCGGTTCTTACTTTTTTTTTTTTTTGGGTCATTTGGAAATTCGAAAATCCGAAAATAAGAAAGAAAATCCGAAAATTCGAAAGAATAACAAACTAACTAACTTAAAATAATTAACTATTAAATTATAGGTATTGGAATTTCCTTTTAAATTTGGCTGTTAGTGAACGTAACGAATACGAATTTATCCGAAGTTCCGAATTATCCGAAATAACGAATGCCGCATATAAACAAATGGAACGGAACAAATTAATAATAAATAATAGTAATAATAAAAAAGTTTTTATTATTATAATTGTTATTTATCATTATTAATTCGTTACGTTCCATTCGTTTCGATACGGCATTCATATTTTGGATAATTCGTAACTTCGGATAAATTCGTTACGTTCACCAACAGCCACATTTGAAAGGAAATTCCAATACCTATAATTTATTAGTTAGTAATAGTTACTTTATTATTAGTTAGTTATTATATTATATTTTCAAATTTTCGGGTTTTCGGATTTTCGAATTTCCGAATTTTTTAATTTTCGAATTTACCAAGTTACCAATTTATGTCTAATAAATAGATAGGAAGGTATATTTTTTGACCTGTTTAAAGCTTTTTATTTTACATTTCTTCAGTTCCTTTTTGGTTTCTGAATGATGTCCCAGGAGTCTTCGTGGGCATTTTTTTTTTTATCTGGAGGAGGGGTTTTTCATAGCTAAGTGCACCCTCCTGCCTGCATGCCTGAGCTAAGGGCAGATGGATTCCAGGGAGTAAATGGCTACATGAATCATTTGCCCTTACTCGAGATGGCTGCAGCTAGGGGGGCACTTTATCAACAAAATAAAGCATGGAGACGTGGATGGATAGGTGGCTTTGCATTGAATGTTAAACGTTAATTAAATTGGGTTTTCAGTTTGTGATGCTCAGATAAAGTTTAGTTCCGCTTTAAAGTAGAACTACACTGCATCTGAGCACCACAAAGCATAAATGCTATTTAATTCATTTTTAATATTCAAAGCAAACTCCCCCATCCATCCACATCTCCATGCTTTATTTTACTGAGAAATCACTTTGAAAAACAACCCCTCCTAACGTTTCTGGTTGTGGCCATCTTGAGTAAGGGCAGATGATTCATGTAGCATTGACTTCCTGGAATCCATCTGCTCTTAGTTCAGGCATACAAGCAGCAAACTCCCCCATCCATCCATGTCTCCATGCTTTATTTTGCTGAGAAATCACTTTGAAAAACAACCCCCCTAACGTTTCTGGTTGTTGCCATCTTGAGTAAGGGCAGATGATTCATGTAGCATTGACTTCCTGGAATCCATCTGCTCTTAGTTCAGGCATACAAGCAGCAAACTCCCCCATCCATCCATGTCTCCATGCTTTATTTTGCTGAGAAATCACTTTGAAAAACAACCCCCCTAACGTTTCTGGTTGTTGCCATCTTGAGTAAGGGCAGATGATTCATGTAGCATTGACTTCCTGGAATCCATCTGCTCTTAGTTCAGGCATACCAGCAGCAAACTCCCCCATCCATCTATGTCTCCATGCTTTATTTTGC